>CABHPH010152152.1:15521-60926 GCA_902168325.1 Peromyscus nudipes | reverse complement strand
GCAGTTCAGTCGTCCTTGCTCCACATCTAGTATCCTCCTATGAGTGAATACATACCATGTTTGTCTTTCTGAGTCTGAGTTATCTCACTCAGGATGATTTTTTCTAGATCCATCCATTTGCCTGCAAACCTCATGATGTCATTGTTTTTCTCTGCTGAGTAGTATTCCATTGTGTATATGTACCACATTTTATTTATCTATTCTTCAGTTGAAGGACAAAAGCACAGAGACAAATAGCCAAATGAATGGAAACACGTGAACTATGAACCAATGGCTGAGGGGCCCCCAACTGGATCAGGTCCTCTGAATGGGTGAGACAGTTGATTGGCTTGATCTGTTTGGGAGGCATCCAGGCAGTGGGACCGGGACCTGTGCTCATTGCATGAGTTGGCTGTTTGAAACCTGGGGCTTATGCAGGGTCGCTTGGCTTGGCCAGGGAGGAGGGGACTGGCCCTGCCTGGACTGAGTCTACCAGGTTGATCTCAGTCCTTGGGGGAGGCTTTGCCCTGGAGGAGGTGGGAATGGGGGAGGGGGCTGAGGGGAAGGGGAGGGAGGTGGGAGGGGGGAGAACAAGGGAATCCATTGCTGATATGTAGAACTGAATGGTATTATAAAATAAAATAAAAAAAATGAATGAATTCTAAAAAAAATAAAATTTATAAAAA
Source organism: Peromyscus nudipes (assembly GCA_902168325.1). Taxonomy (NCBI): domain Eukaryota; kingdom Metazoa; phylum Chordata; class Mammalia; order Rodentia; family Cricetidae; genus Peromyscus; species Peromyscus nudipes. The sequence goes on along the minus strand of CABHPH010152152.1, from coordinate 60,261 downwards.
AAATTATATACAATAAGTACAATAATTATATATAATATATACAAGCAATAAATATATCAACAATGTCTAGTCCATTTGCATTTGACAAATTTAGCAAAAATATTCCATTATTTATCCTATTTTTGTGAATCCAAAGAATTGTATCTAATTTACCTTCTATCCTAATTTGCATTATCAAACTATCTTTTGATGTCTTTCAAGCTTACACACTTTATACTTCTTAGTGAGTTTCTTTTCTGAATTTCTAAACAAAGAAAACTATAATGTAACTATCTAATCTTCAACTCCCTCAGAGACCCAAGAAGGAAATAATATTACCCAGTAAAACAGGAAGTGCAAACAAGTGACTTCCAAAAAATATGAGTTATGACAGAAACAGCTGTCTTCCTGGACAGTCATCTGAGGTTTCTCTGCAATGTTGGGGCATCATCTTCAGCTTACAGACTTAGCATATCTGACAGACTCCTCTGTGAAGCAGAATTTTCTAAAGAGCCTTCCTACCTTGTCTTGGCAAGGATTAGCAGTTCTTTGTTTTGTGTCTTGCTTGTCCATTTTGGACAGCATACTGTCAGGAGTCAATGCAAGGGCACTTTCTTGCCCAGTGGTTAACTTTTGTCACAATGAAAGTGAACTCCATATGAAGATTTCCTGTGTCCCACCTGACCCATGGTCAGTACAAATCTCTCACCCTCAGTCCCACAGCTGCATATAAAATAATCATTCAGAGGCTAAATATTAATCACCAATTGCATGGCCTATAGCAAGCTTGTTACCTAGCTCTTATAACTTACATTAACCCTTTACTATTAATCTATGTTTTGCCACATGTTCCATGGCTTGCTGACCTGCTGGCATGTTGTTTCTTGGGTGGCAGGCTGGTGTTTCTCTGCCTCTCCTTTCTCTTCCTATCTATCCGCTTGGATTTCCACCTGCCTCTAAGCTGTCTTTCCGTAGGCCAATGCAGCTTTATTTATCAACCAATCAGAACAACACATATTCACGGCATATAGAAAGACATCCCACAGCATTTAATGATATCAGATATTTATACTTCATTATCTGTAATCTAGGAAAAGAACCAAGAATTTTATCAATCATTAACCCTATCAGTTCTACAAGATATATGGTTTATTTACGTCTAATATCCACTTCTGAATGAGTTCATATAATGTCTTCCTGACTCTGTATTACCTCACTCAGGATGATATTTTCTAGTTCCATCAATTTGGCTGCAAATTTCATGATGTAATTTTTTTTTCTGAGTACTCCATTGTGTATATGTATCCCATTTTCTTTCTCCATTCTTTAGTTGAGGGGCATCTAGATTGCTTCCAGGTTCTGACTATTGAGAATAATGCTGCTATGAAGATACTTGAGTAAGTGTTCTTGTGGTATAATTGAGCATCCCTTGGGTATATAGGCAAGAGTAGTATAGCTGGGTTTTGAGGTAGATTGATTCCAATTTTCTGAGAAACCACCATACTGAATTCCAAAGTGGCTGCATGAGTTTGCACTCCCACCAACAGTGGAGGAGTGTTTCCCTTGCTCCACATCCTCTCCAACATAAGCTGTCATCAGTGTTTTTGATCTCAGCCATTCTGACAGGTGTAAGATGGTATCTCAGAGTCATTTGATTTGCATTTCCCTGAGGACTAAGGATGTTGAGCAATTCTTTAATGTCTTTTGGCTGTTTGAGATTCTTCTGTTGAGAATTCTTTTTTCAGTTCTATAGCCCATTTTTTTGTTTATTTGGATTATAGCTAGCTAACAAGGAGGACACTAACAGGGATGCATGGATCACCCTGGGAAGAGGAAATAGATGAGATCCCCTAGGTAAACCAGGGTAAGGGAGCAATAGAGGGTAGGGGATTGGGAATGTGAACATAAGGGAATGGGATTGTTGAGCTGGAACAGAGACAGAGTGGGAGAAAAATGAAAGAAATATCTTGAGAGAGGGAGACAACATGGTGTTAGGGAAGTTCCTACGAATCCACAAGACCCCAGATTAGACTACTAGCAATAGTGGAAAGGGTGCCTGAGCTGGCTTACCCCAGGAATCAGATTGGTGAATACCTTAACTCTCATCATAAAGCCTTCATCCAGTACTGATGGGAAAAGATGCAGAGATCCACAGCCAGTCATCAGGCTGAGTTCTAGGAGTCCAGTCAAAGAGAGAGAGGAGGGAGTCTATGAGGAAGGGGCATCAAGATTATGATGGTTCCAGAAACCTACAAAGGCAACAGAACCAAACTTGTGGGAACTCATGAAATTTAGTGCAACACCTGTGGAGCTTACATGAGACTGGGCTGGGCCCTCTGGATAAGCGAGACAGTTGTGTAGGTTGAGCTTAAGGAACTCCCTAACAGTAGGATCAAAATCTATCTCTGGTGCATGAGCTGGCTTTTGGAGCCCATTACCTATGGTGGTACATAGCTTTGATGCAGGGAGTGGGGGATGGACCTGCCTCAGCTGAATGGTTTGTATTGGCTGACTATGCCTGAGCATGTGGCCTGCCTGAGAATGTAGTTGACATAACAATTGTCATTTCATTGATAAAACTGATTTTTCCTGTCTTAGAAACCATCAATTGCAAATAATTTCTTGGCTAGAGTGGGATATGCCTCCCACTTTTACTCCTTGTTGTGATTTGGTCTGCATGAGCTCTTGCAGGAATTTAAGATGCTGCCACACTCTCTGTGATTTAATTTGTCTCCTTTCTATGCTCTTTCTGAAAAACACTGTTTCCTTGATATCATCCACCAACTCTGACTCTTCTAGTCTTCCTGCCCTCTCTTCTGCATAGATCTCTGAGCATCTGGGGGGAGGGGTTGATATATATATCACAATTAGGGTTGAACAGTATGCAAATACCATACCTCTTTTTAAGATGTTGGCCAACAGGGTCTCAGAGACACTCCCTAGGTACAAGGGCTTTTTCAATGCTTTTGATTACCCACCACAAGTGGTAAGAGTGTGGTTAGCTTCTTTCTGTTTCTCTGATCTCTCAGTTTCTGCCAATATCTGGCTACAGGTTTTTTATTAATAAGACCATTTAACAATTCATCTTGTGCTGGGTGGTGGTGGCACACGCCTTTAATCCCAGCACTTGGGAGGCAGAGGCAGGCCAATCTCTGTGAGTTCAAGGCCAGCCTGGGCTACAGAGTGAGTTCCAGGAAAGATGCAAAGCTACACAGAGAAATCCTGTCTCAAAAAACCAAAAAAGCAAGCAAACAAATAAACAATTCGTCTTACATCTGGTGCCCTAATGTTTTTGGCACAAATTCCTAGAAAAAGCTGCTTGCCTGTAACCTTACAGGTCCCAGACTCAGGCTTGAGCTGCATGGCTCAGGCCCGAACTATACTTGGCCAGATTTTCCACCACATGTAAGCTAGAGTGTCTTTGATTTCTTCTCTCCTGGTGGGTTGTGGGCTCTCTCTGGATTCCCATCTCAGATTTCTACTGTTCTACACAGTCAGCAGACTTGGTGAGTCAATTAAGATATCTTAAAGGGACGGATTAGTTAAAAGAGAATATTTTTTCTCACATTAAAAAATGGGAAACATTTTTACAATGGAAGGAATTTGGTCTCTGTTTGATGACACATTAGGCAGTCTGAAATTGAAACAATCAAATAAGAGGATAATTAATGTTGATGGAATTTACATAATGTCAATTAGGAATATTATTTCTTTCATTATTTTTATTTATTTAGCATTGAAAAGGTTGGTTAATTTGAGTGCCAAGGTAAAAGTTTTAGAAAAACTTGTTAAAACAAATCATAGAGAAATTCAAACCCACAGAAGAATTTAAAGGTGAATCTATTTCAGCATTGACTTATATGGTTACTGAGAAACAGCCTGTTTTCAAACAACCAAACTTAATCTATCCAGTAACCTTAATCTATCCAGCACATGCCCTTAATCCTAGAGGCCACACTGGGAACAAAGCTAGGCATGGTGGCACACTCCTTTAATCCCAGCAGTAGTTAAACATGGAGGACTGGAAGTCTGTACAGACAGACAGGAAGTGACAGAGCTGGGCAGAAAGAGGAAGTGATGTAACTGGGCAGGGAGAGGAAATGAGATGGCAGGGAGAGGAAGTCATATAGGTGTGGGTATACAGGAGGTAGGTATCTCATTTGGCTGGGGATTTCTACGTGATAAGAATGTGCCTGGCTTCTTTCTGCTTCTCTACTTTCTAAGTTTCTCTCCAATATCTGGCTCCAGGTTTTTTATTAATAAGACCATTTAGCAATTGTCTTACAACTACAAGTTGGTGGTAAGACCTTATTGAAGAACATACCACATACTTTTATTATGGAATGTGGAGATATCTAGTTCTACTCCCACTGACTAATGTTCATGGCTCTGGTATGTGATTTACAGGTTAACTGAGGAGAAAAGGAATTATCAGTCTTTCCCAGCTAGGAATCTGGCAACCTACAATAATTATTTGCCTCCATCTCTACTTCTAAGAACAAAGTCATATTACCATAATCACTAGCCTGTCATGTTTCTTCTAAATGAAAACATGGATTCTTGTGTTAGATAACATGTATTTATGATCTTTTTCTAAAGTGTTAATATTCCATTTCAGATTTGAATGTTAACACATACTACCTGCCTTGATACACATATAGTACTGAATTGATTTTTTTAAATTTTTTTTTATACAAGAAGTAAAGAATACACCTGGTAAAATTACAAATCATTAAGACTAACAAATGTTGGTGAAAGTATAATTTTAAGACTAAAATCATAAATTTATAATTGTGTCAGGTGCTTGAAAATGTTCCTTGTAAGTCAAACTGTTGTTTGTAGAATATTATTTTAAAATATGTTACATTTGTTTATGCTTTGGAACATTTGTTTAAGGATGCCAAGATGTGTTGCATTCTTTTATGTTGCATTTGTTTAACTTTGTGAAGTCATGCTACTTTGCCTGTATAAAATATGTGATTGGTCTCATAAAGAGCTGAACAGCCAACAGTGAGGCAGGAGAAAGGATAGGAAGGGTTGGCAGGCAGAGAGAATAAACAAATGGAGAAATCTGGGAGGAAAAGAGAAGAAGTGTCAAGAGAATAAGAGAGGAGGACACCAGGGGCCAGCCACCCAGCCACACTGCCAGCCATGGAGTAAGAATAAAAGTAAGACGTACAGAATTAAGACAAAGGCAAAATCCCAGAGGCAAAAGGTTTATGGGATAACTTAAAGTTAAGTAAAGCTGGTAAGAAACAAGCCAAGCTAAATCCTGGCATTTATAATGAGGAATAAGCCTCCCTGTGTGATTTATTTGGTAGCTAGGTGGCGGGACTCCCAAAAGAGTAAAAAACAGCCAACAACCTTTGTTCATTTAAAAAAATACCTTCTTTTTGTAATGTGTAATGGTTAATACCGAGACTCGTAACTGGTCTAGGTGTCATAAATTAATAACAGTGAATTTTCATGTTTGGATATTATATACCAGTTCCTCATATCTGCAATTTCTGGCTTGTAATAATTGCCCTGCTCATTACTGTGGTGATTGCTGAACCTTAAAGGGATAGGTGTAATATAGATATGTCATTTAGCTCTGAGCACTCCACAGTCTCTTATGCTCTTCACGTGGCCTGTTTCTGAGTCTGTATTAATCACAATGTACTGCAATAAAAACTTTCTCTAATTAGGCAAGAGGGATTCACTAGTCTATTTATATAAAATTAAGTATACAGAAGGTGGTTTAATACCTAGTATTTTTAGTAAAATTATAGTAGTAAGTTTTGCCCTATAGCCTATGTAGTATCCAGGCACAGACTCTTTGCTCAGTTAATAGGACCAAGCCTGAGTCTCTTGTGGAACAGGTTTGATGTTAAGTCAGAAAGTGGTTCATTACTCCTGTAGCATTCATGTCATTATTGACCAATGGACATTTCTTGCGAGGCTGGTTATTATTGTAGCTCACAGGATTGAGAGCTGGCTAAGGCTGTTGTTGACCTTTCTCCCTCAGAATCCTGCAAATGCCACTGTGGTTCTATCAAGTCTCAGTGTTAAAGATTAACTTTTCAGATCAGTAACAGCTAAATTTTTCGATGTCATATATATGTATATGTGTGTGTGTGTGTGTGTGTGTGTGTGCATATACATCTTTACATGTATATGTATATATATGAAGCTTCGAAAACACTGAATTTCCCTACAACATTTCCAAGATGTTTAGCTTTAGTTATCCCTCCCAGTACCTCTTCTTCTGTCCTGTGTACTCTCATCTCTCTCTCCAGTTAAATCTTCTCACCACATTATTCCCATTTCCCACTTTCTATCACCTGTGTTCTACTATCCCCACGATGGCCCCTTTCTAGTTTTCTGACTTCTATATGTGTTCTAATTTAAACACATACATCTAAAATTCAAAATAGGATTCACACATGAGAGACAACATATGGTGTTTGTCTTCCTGGGTCTGAGTTACCTCACTCAGGATGATGATTATTTGCAGTTACATCCATTTACTTGAAAATTGCTTAACTTCCTTTTTTTAATAGCTGAATAAAATGCCATTGCACATGCGTACCATATTTTCATTATTCATTTATCAGTTGATGTATACCTCAGCTGTTCCCATTATTTACTGTTATGAATAGAGGATCTAAGACTTTTATTTTTCTTAGCTATTATATCTCTCTTTTCTAGAAAAAATTTATACTTCAAACCTACTGTAATTAAGGAAAAAAACAGAGATTATTCAAAACTATATATATATATAATATATAGGTATATGTATACACACACAAACTATATATGGTTTGCATATTATATACCTATAGCTTGTGTATATATATATATATGTGTGTGTATATATATATATATAATGTAGTATCTGCTATCTTATAAAGCATGCTGAGTTTTACTTTTTTACTTTTTATAGTTTATTTTTAGACATGTTTTCTCTATGTAGCTCCACCTTTCCTTAACTCACCTGTAAACCAGGTAAGCTTCAAATTCAGAGTTCTTTTTGCCTCTACCTCCAGATTGCTAGAATTAAAGTCATTCAACACTAGCCTCATTCCATTCAGAGTTTTAAAATACTATAACATCCTTAAGTACATCATGAAAGATAATTTTGATTTAAACATAAATAAAATAAATGAGGAAAAGTTACTATGATTTACTCTAAGAACTATGTGGACATGACTTATTTTCAACTGGTTCTCTTTGTGTATTGACAGATGAAAGTCTAGTTCTTGAAAGGACTGAGAGGTAATATTGTCAGTAATTTTGGAAGGAACTGAATTTTACAATGAAGTATCGAAGTTTCACATGAAGGCACACACAGTAATTATAAATGTTTGAGTGCACTATACTGACAAATGAGTATTGTAATAAGATGTTTTCTTAGTTGCATTCAGAATTATATACATGGTAGTAGGTGATTACCAGGCAAATTTTTGGAAGGAACTGCATAGTAAATATTCTATCGGTCATTTGTTAATGATTACAATATAATAGCAGATGCTTGCATTGCTAACTGGTTAAATTTAACAATATTAATTTATATTCAAAGAAAAAATAATGGTGGATATATTTTACTTATGATCCAGGTCATTATGTTGTTAAATATTCAGAGTTTATGTATTTACTGTCTATGTAGGTATAGCTTTGCATATTGCTTTACAGGTGTTTCTCTTTGACTGGCATTAAGGAAATGAGAAAACAAAGTTTTGAGCCTTTAAAAATTATGTAGATGAATAAATTGGAAGTGTCTAGAAATTATTCTGAAAAATTCGCATTTCAAAATTCAAGCTGTTTCGTTACTCAGTCTGTGTTTATTTGTTGAGACGTATCCAGGAAGAGCACAGGGTTGGGGAAGAGAGATGAATTTCTGAGTTTAACACAGTTGCAGGCGCTACCGTAATAAAAACAAATACAAGCTAAACGTACACTACCCACAGCATTTCACCTGATAATAAAATCTAGAAAAGCTAAGTGAAGTTTGCTTCCTTTTGGGAACCAGAAACAAACTCTGATTGAATGATTTGAGAATTCTTGATGGTGGTACAATAATATATTAGGGTTTTCTAGAGAAATAGAACCAATAGAATATATATATATATATGCATATCCATGTATGATAGAATATGCATATATATATAATTTACTGGAGTGGCTTACAGGCTGTGAACCAGCTCATCTAAAAATGGCTGTCTACAAACAGAAAGTCCAAGAATCCAGTAGTTGTTTAGTCCATGACGCTGAATGTCTCAGCTTATCTTCAGTACATGACAGAATTAATTAAGCTTCAAAGAATTGGGCTTCAATGCCAGTAAAGGGATGTGCTTGCCAGAGAGACTGAGGAAAACCAAAGAACTTCCTTCATTTTTGTCCCTTATAGGCACTCCAAGAAGAAGGTGTGAGCCAGATTTAGAGTGAATCTTCCAATCTCAAAAGATCTGGATTAAAGTTGCGTCTTCCCACTTCAAGTGATTTAATGAAGAACATCCCTCATAGGTGTAGTTAATTTTAGATGTAGTCAAGTCAGCTACCAAGAGTGGCCATCACAATTCAGTAACTAAAAAGACTTTTTTTGTAGGTAGAGCAGCTTGAAGCAATAAGGACATTATGATGAAGATCTAATACAAAAATTAATACACAGAAATACAACATGGCTTCTGCACAGGAAGGAGGGATTGGATGGCAACTGACATAGCAATAATATTAAATGTCTCCTGTTCTGAAGTTAGTCCACTAGGCAGTTAGTTGTCAGTGCACATGCTCCTGTTTTTTCTCATGACACAGCATGACCATCTGGTCAATTATATTATCCCGTTTCTGTGGAAAACAACTATAGTTCCTGCATAAATTGATCTAGCAGTTTGTCTGAAGTGAATATTTATAATTTCATGACCCTATTTGATTTCATATTTTCTATAAAAATGTGGAAACAGTACAATTTTAAACATTGTCCTTGCTTTCACCATGGAATGCTAAATTTATATTTAATAAGATGCTTCATTCTTTTACATTTATCTGAATATATGATCAGATAACATAAATTTGAGGTCTGGATTCTGAGAGGTTGGAGCAAAGTGTGGAAGATTTAACTTGAACAGCACACCCAGAGTTCTCTTAGATAAGAATTTACCAGTAGTTCTATGCACTTCACCAAGGTAATGGATTACATTTCAGGCGGCATCCTTCTGTAAACGGAAATGTTCCAATTGAGTTACATAAAGTCTTTTCAACTGTAATCATCCATGAGTTACTGAAAATTGAATGAAATTTCCTCTTCCATGTCAAGATCTTCAGCACTAACACAGAATTGAGATATATTCATTTGCAAGGGTAACAGTAAGCTGATACTGCAGAAGTGATGGTGTTTGCACTGAGATGAATGATTCAAAACCATGATTTCTGATTCAGTATAATTTCAGTTGCTAATTTGGTCAGAACTGCTTAATGTTTTTTCTCAGAAACTAACCCAGCATTTCCTTGTGCCTCAAAGTCTGGAAAGAGAGGAGAAAGTGGCTGCAAACATTTTCCCAAAGCAAAGTGAACAGGCACCCAATGCATGGATAAAGAACATAGCAAAGTGTTATAATGTTCAACTGGACACAGTCCATGTCTTTACAAGTAGAGTATGATACACGTTCCTCATGTGTACTCTGTAGGGGGTATCTGATACAGAAGTCTCCACCTTGATGTTGCCAAGAAGGGCAGTCACATAATGAATTTGATTTTCCTAACTAGAAGAATGAATGGTATTTTTTTTCTCTGCTCCACACAATCAGAAAACTCTTAACTGTGGCAAATTCCTATTTGATTAAGATGACCATGGTATATTACATATATGAAAAAGACATTTGTGACAGAGAAAATGAACAGGTTAAGGATCAAAGCAAATTACTGACACAAAATGAAAAACTAAGGTTATATTCTCCCTTTTTATTAAGAAATTTCATTATTCATTTTACATACCAATCACAGATTCCCCTAGTCCCTCCTCCCACCCTTCCAGCCCCGGCCCCATTCCCTCCTGCAAGACGGTATGGCCTCCCATGGGGAGTCAGCAGAGCCTGGTACATTCATTAGAGACAGGTCCAAGCCTCTCTCTCTGCATTAAGGCTGTGCGAGGTGTCTTATCACAGGTAGTGGATCCTGATCCTACTGCCAGGGGGCCCCTTAAGCAGATCAAGATGCACAACTGTCTCTATCATGCAGAAAGCCTAGTATATTCTCCTTTTAAAAGAATGCCTGGAAGCAGAGAATTCATCAGTACCTGTTTCTCCTCTACAAATATTGATGCAGTGTTATCTTGGGCCATGCTTATATAATATTGCAACATAATTGGTACATCTGAAATCATAAGACAACATAGAAATATCTTCATTCAAAGTCTACAAAATTCTCTATAGATGATTCTTACTGGATAAGTTGTTGTCAATCTCCATCTCCAAACTAACCTCATACCCATAGTTACTATGTGAAATACACAAATTTACTGATGAAGAAGACTCTGGACTCACTCCTTTAGAAAGAGGAAGATGGAGCCCTCCTCACTCCACCCCATTGGCTCACATCATGAGATCAGAGAGGAATAATTCTTGTACAAGAAATAATCATAGTGAAAGGTAGATGAAAAAGATGCTGGGTAGGAAACCAGAAACTCTTCCCTCCTATTCTGTCTCCCATTAATGCACATAAATGATCCATTAAGGATCTGCTTTTCAAATATGAAGCTTTCCTAATATTGTTGATGGATTCTAATTAGCTTAAAGGTCAGTTGTTATTTAATTGAAACACCAAAAGGTAATTTTTTAAAGAGTCTTGAAGGGTCTCAAGACCAATTTCATCGAGCTTGGGGGCACCAGTGCCTCCATGTATAACAAGGGGAGGTAGTAAGCCCTGGGAAGACTATATTTATGATGGTTGCTAAGTTGACATAACAGCATACTGCCTCTGAAATATCTGTACTTATACCCACAGACAAATGTAGCCACCAGCTTTAATCAAAGAAGGCTCTCCTTGCAGTAAACAGTGGTGAATGCAGAGACTAAGGTCCATTCAAGATGCAGAGAATAAGCCATAGAAGGGGGCTCAGCCTAGAACAAGTCTTGATACGACATCTTACAAGCCTTAGGGGGAATTTTGGAATAGGATTCAGGAATAAGGACAGAAGATAGAACGGAGGGCTACTAAATGCCGTTCTGTAGGTTCCATGCAACTGTAGTCATCATTAACTCATGATAACTGCAGTTACCTGCACTGGACCCAAATGAGACTGACGCTGTTATCAATCAGTGATGGGAGGAGGGGGGTTTACAGGAGCTTGTCCTCTACCTATAAGACACTGGTTGTTGATAGATTCAAAGAGAGGGAATTGCTCTCCTCAGTTTGTTGTTGAAGTCTGTTTAATAAATCTATTGAGTCTTCTAACAGATGATTCCAAAACTAATGTCCAAAACTATGATACCACTCCTGGTTAACCTTGGTGTGTCATACACACACACACACACACACACACACACACACACACACACACACACACACGAAAAAAAATAAACATGAACAAACTAGCAGGAACACTGAGAGATTCATTGAGAAGGGAGAAGAGGACATAATATTAGGAAATTGGGGATTAGAGTAACTAGTATACAAAGTGAAATACGTGAAATTGTGAAAAAAAATTAAAAATCAAGAAGTGATAATTTAGACACATAAAATCTGAATAATTTTAAATATCTCAGTTCTAAAATAGTCATCATATTCGACATGCTGTTGCTTTCTGAGTGTAATTGAGAAAATAGAATATCACATTTCTAGGTTCTAATGTAACATCTACTGATGTAGGTTCTACAATAGTGTGATACAATAAGCTTTTTTTTCTGCAGTTTGAGATGTTCACTAAATAACACTGCTGAACTGAAACTCTTGTAAGAAACAAGTGAGGTAAGAAATGAACAAATTAGCTGGTTAAAGTATAATTTGTCTTTCTGTAATAATAACTTTATGAGATTGAAGAAACATTAAAACGTTAGTTAAAAAGAAAAACAGGAAAATTACAGAAAAAAACACTCATGAAGTTTGTCATCAAAAGCTATCTCGGTTACTTCACATGTTTTGTTTCATGTATTTCTAATTTTTCAAAATATTTCTACATTGATTTGATCAAGGTGATATTTATTTATTTATATTTAAATTGAATAAAACATTCCATAGCTGAAGCTCAAAAATTATACATTGTAAGTAAAAGAAGTGTATTTTTTCCTTTGTGGTGCTGTAGCCACAATAGCTTTTATAGAAATGTAATTAAAAGACAGGACATTAGGATACCGTTTAGCATATGTGGACATTATAATCTTGAGAATTTAGAATATACCATACAATATATATTCAACCACTGCTGTTTGCTTTGAAACCAATATTTAATGGGCTATGCAAAAGAATATTGTTGTAAAGTAATACAAAAAAGCAACCACACCTGCCTTGCACTCAGTAAACCAGTGGACACACTTCTGTTCAGATTGTGTAGGAACTGCAATAACCTAAATTTTACATTTGTTCTTTGTGGGACTATAACATTTTGACAAGGTATGTAATAGTGTGAAAATCAATAAAATTTACTTTAAGTGATAGGAAACAAAAATTCATCTTGAACACTATGGGGATCTTAATAAAAGAAGGTCAATATAAATGGAACTATAATAAACAGTATAAAAGGCTATAGTTAGCTAGGACACAGTTAAAAATATGAAAAAAAGTAACCACAGAAAGAATATGTTTAAACATAAAACCATCAAAATGCCCCTCCCACAGTGTTTATTTTCTTTCTATGTACTTTACAATTTATCTGCTTATAACAATTTATTCTCAATTCTTGATTAAAAATGAATATAAGAAGGGATTCAGAAATTGAAAGAATCTAGAGAATCAGATACAAAGAAGAAAAACTAATTTTAAAAATGTAAGTTCCATTTAAAGCATCTACTATGAAGCACAGTAATAATAAAAATGCATAATCCCTTATACAGATTAAAGAAGCCAGTAATGAAATTGAGCACACCATAATCCAGACTCTAAAAACTGTTCATAAAAGAAATGTAGTGTCTCTTTGTCCTGATCATCTTTCTGAAATATCCATAATAAACTGAGTCTTTTGATTTGCAAACACATTGCCATTATTTTATTTGAATTTATTTTATGCAGGATGGCTCATGCTAAGAACAAACACTAAAATTAATGAGATAGGATGACTTTGTGAACTGGATTTTCAGGGAGTGGGTGAGGCATTCAACACCTGCAGTTTAAGTGGTGCTGTTGAAAGTGCCACAGTGTTGACAGCTAGAGGTGAGACTCAAAATGCCATCTCAAAACACATGTGATCACCTATATAGAACATCTGGATACGTTACAGTTTGCAGCTGAATGTATTTGGAAGTGTAATTCAGAACTCTATGGATTAATTGGTTCCAATTATAGTCAGCATTTGTATTCCAAAACAACAAATTTAATGTTAATTTTAAGAATAATGAAGAGGCACTGAATGCCTACAAATAACATGTTTTGTGAATGGAAATGATGAGCTAAAACATTCAGTGAGTCCTTCTGAGGCTGCAAAGATACCTGAGGAGGTTAGTTTTAAAGTTACAAGGACTTGTATTAAAAGCTAGGGAAAGATACAGTAATAACTTTTTAGGGATTATGGGAAATAGGGTCTAGACAATGGACTTCTGAAGTAAATGTTCCTTTACTTATCCTGCTTAAGGTAACCCCATTTGCACTGACATACTTATTTTGAAGAAAGAGTCTTGTATAGAAAAAGACTAGTTATTTGGAAATTTCCACGATATATTCTAAATGTAGAAGCCAATAGTTGTTCAAGACAGAATATGATTTTGTTAATGTTTTACTAAAAATTTGTCTGATAAGAAACAATGTAATTGTAATAGGCGTCTAAATGTCTTGCTTCTATACTTCTTGTGGTTACTGAATTATTGCCAACCACACAAAATATCACATCACCTTTTGATTTCTCTTATACTTACAGGGAAATTAGAGAAGTTGGAGTTTAAATCCAAGTTAAATGAAATGAAATTGCCAATATTAGATCAATATTAACTTATTAAAAAGGCATTCTTCATTGTTCCAACTAACTTTAAGGTTTAAAATCATGCATCATTCTTAACATAGAAAAGACAAATATCAGGACTTTATGCATTTACTTTTGATCTCCCCTGAAAACAAATTAAACATTCTTGTTTACCTCAGTCTTACACACACACATACATGCACACACACACACACACACACACACAAATATGTAACCCAGTAAAGCAAAATTAAGTTCTGTAACATCTAAGGACTAAGAACATCAGCTGTGTATTTCTGCCACATTTCAGATGACACACAATTCCACAGAGTCACTGTTTAATAAATATGCCCTATACTCATAACTTGAGTAATAAAAGCTTTAGCTTAAATTTTGGCTTCTTATAGTTCATTCTGATTTTGACAAGCTGTACCCCATTTTCACTGTCTCTCAGCCAAAAAGTAATCCAGAATAAATTCCTTAGGTAAATGATCTATAATGATGATGATTTTCGTCTTGTATGAGAGGAGCACATTTAAGCCATTCACTTCCCAATCTTATGGGAATGATTCACCTTGTTAATTCATTTAGTTTTGATTTACTATTTTAATTAGTCTCAATTTAATTACAACTAATTGAATTGGGGTATCAAACACAAAGCTACTTGGATGAGTAGGATGATCTTGTTTTCTCAATAGGGAACAAATTACTCTTTAGAGAACATATCCAAATAACTACCACATACATATTTGTGTATATGAGTTTCCCATTTTATTTTCAAGGGATTAAAAATTAACTTGTTTATAAAAAAGACAAGATACTTATTGAAAGTAGGTCATCTTAACTTCCTTTGACTAAACTGCAGAGAAAATCACAAGTAGCTAGTGCATATGATAGGAAATCAACAAACACAATTTATGCACATTTTAACCTCTAATTAATTTTTCTGATCCCTCTTATGCTTATTATAAATATACAATATTTATATTTATATAGTTTAATGTACTTTTTCAGCAGGTACAAATGGAATTATGCATTGTTAGAATATTAATTTTATATGTTTTTCTTTTTCCCTGATGGTTACCAGAATATCTGATTTATTCTCTTCCTTAGTTCATTCATTTTCCCTACTGTATTAATGAGTTTTAAGGATTTGGTGACAATAGAGTATTTTCAGAGGAAAGAGTTATTAAATCTTACCACTTGGGAGACATAAATCCAGGACAATTCTTCTAGGACAGAAATGTTTCTTTATTCCCCATACTGCCTCCACACCAATTTATCTACCTAATGTTCATTCCCAGTTGTGAATAAAATATTTCAAATTTTATTATTATAGCTTGTACAAGATTCCTAAATGAGAAGAGAATAAAATATTTCAACAGAATACAAGATATGGCATTAGCATTTAATATTGTGTGTAGACAAAATTCTGACTTAGAAATTTCAATTAATATTGAGTTACTTTTAACACTATTGGTGAATGAGTACTCAATATTCTATGGTTATCTTTAATATTTATAAAATATGATTAAATTCAAATGTCATTTTTATTATTAATTGATTTCTTTCATAAAATGTATTCTGATTATGGTTTCCTATCCCCCAACTTCTTTCTTTCTCTTATTAGAATACAGGCATGCATCTAAAAAAAATATGATAAAATAAAAAAAATGCTAGAATAGGAAAATAAAACAAACAGGAAAAAAGAGAAAAAATAGCACAAGAAATAATATTCATATACTAAGACACAAATTCACATGCACAGAAAATTAAAAAAAAATCAGGAACCATAATGTATAGGCAAACAATGTGTAAGGTTAAAAAAAATGACCAAAGAAAGCATTGTGAGAAAAAATAAACTCCAAAAATATAATTGAGTTTAGTCTTGTGTTGACCTTCTACTACTGCTGGACATGTAGCCTACCCTTTAGTGTGGTTTGTATGCCCGGTGAGATTCCATTGGAGAGAACTGATAATATGTTTGCCAGCATTTATCTACTGGAGACAGCTTCCAGGTTAAAGAGGGGAGGCTTATGCCTGTTTCCTCTATCTGCTCTGCACCACATCTGGCATAGGCCTGTACAGGTCACATGCATGCTGCCACAGTCTCTGTGAGTTCATGTGTATCTGTTCTGTTGTATCTGGGAGACCTCATTTCTTTGCTGTTTTCTACCTCTACTGGCTCTCATACTCTTTCTGCCTCTTTTCCCAGAGTTCCCTGAGCCCCGAGGAGAGGGATGTGATGAAGATACTCCACTTGGGACAAGGTCTCTCACTTTCTGCAAAATAGTCTAGTTGTGGGATACTCTATTTGTTCTCATCTACTGCAGGACAAAACTATCTCTGATGATGGCTGTTTAAAATTTGAGAAACATCTGGCATCCAACTTCTGGAGCAATAATTCATGAATTCACCGGCTCAGGCTGGATCTACATCTGGCCTGGGTCCCTGCCACATCAGCTAAGTTTTTGTTGCAGCCTCTCTGCGGCAAACTCTGTAGGGTTTTGGGCCCCCCAAATCACAGGAGTTAGCCACTTTTCACACATTTTCCCTGTGAGATGGCTGGGTCTTTCACTTCTTTCCTCTTCTGGTGGGATTCGGCTTTCTCTGTGCCCCCTCTTCAGGCTGCTGCCACTCCATCATCTGAATTGTCACTGTCAGCAGACTGGGTGAGTCAATTGGGATTTCTTAAAGGAAGGAATTAGTTAAAATAAAGGTTTTTTTTTCCATACATTAGAAAATGGGAAACATTGTTACAATGGAAGGCTTTTGATCTCTGTTTGACTATGCGTTAAATAGTCTGAAGGTGGAACAATTAGATGAGAGGATAATTAATGTTAATGGAAGTTATGTAATGTCAATTATAAATATTTGTTTGATCATTTCTGTTCTGTCATTAAAAAAGTTGGTTAATACGAGTGCCAAGATAAAAGTTTTAGAAAAACTTATTAAAACAGATTATAGAGATATTCAGACACAGACAGAGGAATTTAAAGGTGAACTGATCTCAGCATTGTATTATAAGATTTTAGAGAAACAGCCTAAGGCTTGGAATTAGCCAACCTTAATCTATCCAGTAACCTTACAGGAACTACCACATGATAGATATCCTCAAGGCTATCTATGAGCTGATTGGATTCCTGGCAAATGTTAGATTTGAGGAGCTTCAAAGAAGCAATAGTCTCATTAGGCATCCACCCATTTGTTGTGAAGTAGATGTTAAACTCATGGCCAACTTGTAATAGAATTTTCCTTCAAGACTGGAAAGATTTGGTTGCAGGAGTCTTAGAGGCTGGTCCCCAATTACAATGGAGGATCTGGTGGAAAGATGAGGCTAAGACCATTGAACAACATACTGGGGCTAGAGGTATTGAAATTTGTCAAGATCAACATCTTTTTTTTAAGAATTTTTTTTATTCTTTTTACATAACAAAAATGCCCCTTTTCCCTACTCCTGCACCTCCAGCCTCTCCCTCCCAACCCACACCCATTCCCTCATACAAGAAAGTAAGGCCTCCCACAGAGAAGTACATTTAGTAGAGGCAGGTCCAAACCCCTCCCCCTGCCTCAAGGCTGTGCGAGGCGTCCCATCATAGAAGTGGGCTCCAAAAGGCCAGTTCATGCACCAGGGATGGATTCTGATCCTACTGCCAGCAGTCCCTTTAAGAAGATCATGCTACACAACTGTCTCGCTATGCAGAATGCCTAGTCCAGTCCCATGCAGGCTCCACAGCTGTACATCTAAATTTCATGAGTTCCCACTAGTTTGGTTTGGTTGTCTTTATAGGTTTCCCCATCATGATCTTGATGCTCTTGCTCATAGAATCCCTCTTCTTTCTCTTCAACTGGACTGCTGAGATCGCCTGATGTTTGGCTGTAGATCTCTGCACCTGCTTCTATCATTTACCAGAGAAAGGTTCTATTATGACAGTTAGGGTATTCACTGATCTGATTACTGGGGTAAGCCAGTTCAGGTACCCTCTTCACTATTGCTAGTAATCTAAGCTGGGGTTATACTTGTGGATTCCTGGGAAGTTCCCTATCACCTGGTTTCTCCCAATACCCATGATTTCTCTTTCTGTTATGGCATCTCTTTTATTGCTCTCCCACTCCATTCCTGTTCCAGCTTGACCATATCATTCCCTTATGTTCTCAACCCCCATCTCCTACCCTCCATTGCCCACCCCTCATCCCCAGTTTATTCGTGGAGATCTCATCTATTTCCCCTTTCCAAGGTGATCCATTCATATCTCTTTGGTTCCTCCTTGTTAGCTAGCTTCTCTAGAGCTGTGGGTTATACTCTGCTTATCTTTTGCTTTACATATAGTATCCACTTATGAGTGAGTACATACCATGTTTGTACTTCTGAGTCTCGGTTAACTCACTCAGAATATTTTCTAGTTCCATCCATTTGCCTGCAGATTTCATGATGTCATTGTTTTTCACTGCCGAGTAGTACTGCATTGTGTGCATGTACCACATTTTCTTAATCCATTCTTCAGCTGAGGGGAATCTAGGTTGTTTCCAGGTTCTGGCTATTATATGAGTAGTGCTGCTATGAACATAGCTGAATATATGTCCTTGTGGTATGATCAAGAATTCCATGGGTATATGCCCAAGAATGGTATGCATGGGTCTTGATGAAGTTTTATTCCCAGTTTTCTAAGAAACCACCATACTGATTTCCAAAGTGGCTGTATAAGTTTGAATTTCCACCAACAGTGAAGGAGAGTTCCCTTTGCTCTACATCCTCTCCAATATAAGCTGTCATCAGTGTTTTTGATCTTAGCTATTCTGACAGGTATAAAATGGTATCTCAGAGTCATTTTGATTTGCATTTCCCTGAGGACTAAGGATGTTGATCAATTCCTTAAATGCCTTTCGGCCATTTGAGATTCTTCCATTGAGAATTCTCTGTTTAGCTCTGTAGCCCATTTTTTTAATTGGATTGTTCAGTGTTTTGATGTCTACTTTCTTGAATTCTTTATCATTTTGGAGATCAGCTCTCTGTCAAATGTGTGGTTGATGAAGATCTTTTCCCGTTCTGTAGGCTGTCATTTTGTCTTATTTACTGTGTCCTTTGCTTTACAGAAGTTTTTAAGTTTCAGGAGGTCCCATTTATTAATTGTTGCTCTCAGTGTCTGTGCTACTGGTGTTATATTTAGGAAGTAGTCTCCTGTGCAAATGAGTTCAAGACTACTTCCTAGTTTCTCTTCTATCAGGTTTAGTGTAACTGGTTTTTTGAGGTCTTTGATCCACTTGGACTTGGGTTTTGTGCATGGCGATATATATGGGTCCCTTTGCAGTCTTCTACATGTTGACATCCAGTTTTGCCAGCACCATTTGCTGAAGATGCTTTCTTTTTTCCATTGTACAGTTTTGGCTTTTTTTTTTGTCAAAAATCATGTGTTCATAGGTGTATGGGTTAATGTCAGGGTCTTCAATTCGATTCCATTGGTCCCCATGTCAGTTTTTTTTGCCAATACCAAGCTGTTTTTTATTACAATAGCTCTATACTAGAGCTTGAGGTCAGGGATGGTGATGTCTCCAGAAGTGGCTTTATTGTACAGGATTGGCCAAGATTAACTTTTTGGAAAAGGTGATTATATTGATATACAAAGACAATCTTTTTTTGTTGTTGTTGTTTTTTGTTTTTTTCGAGACAGGGTCTCTCTGTGTAGCTTTGCGCCTTTCCTGGAACTCACTTTGGAGACCAGGCTGGCCTCGAACTCACAGAGATCCGCCTGGCTCTGCCTCCCGAGTGCTGGGATTAAAGGCGTGCGCCACCACTGCCCGGCTCAAAGACAATCTTTATATGATGACCACACCCTGGCTTTTTGCTGAATGGCTTCCTTGAATAATTGGGACAGAATTGAAGAAGTAGAAAAGACAATTGAGTCATTTATAAAAGTTATCCAGGGTCCAATAGAAAACTTCACTGATTTCTCAAGAGATTGACTTCAGCAGTAAATAGTAGGATACCAAATTCAGAAGCTAAACAGATAATAATTGAATCTCTGGCTTTTGAAAATGCTAACCCACAATGCAAAAGGGTAATTAGGCCATTAAAGGCAAGGTCAGTACCCTTGGAGGGATGGATCTGGGATATGATTAATATTGAATCTCATGACCATGGTGATGCTTGGTTAGGAGAGGTGATTTCCAGAGGTTTGAAGCAAAAATAGTAATGTCAAATGTTTCAATTGTGGTAAACAAGATCACCTCAAAATAGACAGTAAACAGGATGTTCCTAGAAATAATGTTTTCTCTAGGAATAATCCCAACAGAATACCCTTTCCTTTTGGGTTATGCAGAAGGTGTGGCAAAGGCACACATTGGACTAATTAATGTAGAGCAGCAAGGAACAGACAAGGAAATTTGCCTTTGCTTATTGGGAAACTCACTTGAGGGGCCTCTCAAAGGGCCCCATTGCAAATTCAGTTTAGTCCTTTCCTATAACCATGGAAGAAATTCCTTCCCAGAGCAATTAAAGAACCTGAGGCCTACTGTAAAAACCATACTGCTTGGGGTGATAGAACAGATATAGAAGAGAGAACAAAAAATTCAGGAGAAACCAGAAAGCAAAATTTTGGCAAACTTCTATAAATGAACAAAGACCAAAATTAAAAATATGAATAAATGACATCCTCATTGAAGGTTTTATAGACAGAGATGCAGATGTAACAGAAATTGCACTAGAATCTTAGCATCCAAATTGGCCTTTTCAGGAGGTAAATGTTCAGCTTTTTACGGATTGGAACATTATCTCAAGTAAAACAGAGCACAAGATGGGTCAAATGTATAGGGCCAGAAGGACAAAGAAGAAACCTAAAGCTATATGCGGCTAATACAGCTATAAATTTATGGGGCTATGATCTATTACAACAAGGAAATACTCAGATTAACATTCCTCCAACCTCAGAAATAAACCATAATCTAACGTATTTCTGAGAAAAATATTAGAAGATATTATAAAGAATAGTCATCAGCCATCCATATTGTACAAGAACAGGGCACAACAGCTGCTGATCTTCCAAAGACACCAACAGCTCTACCTTCAAAACAGTTAATAGACAAGCCTGTATGGGTTCAGCAAAGGCCTTTAACAGAGAAACTGCCTGTCTTGGAACAACCGGTAGTAAGGCAGTTAAATGCTCAGCATATTGAAGAATCAACCAGCCCTTGGAATTCTCTTGTATTTTTATTAGAAAGAATTTTGGTGGTCTTCATTTATCATTGTCTCTTATGGAGTTTACTTTCTTTGTGGCCAAAGTTAGCCACTGGGAAAGAAAGTGCTCTTGCCTCAATTGTTGACAGTATGCTCTCCAAATGGACAAGCAGGACACAAAAGGAAAGATTGCCTAACCTTGCCAAGACAAGATAGGTAAGCCCTTCAGAAAATCCTGCTTCACAGATGAGTCTGTCAGATATACTAGGCCTGTAGGCTGGAGATAGATGACTCAACATTGCAGAGGAAACTTGGGTGACTGTCCAGGCAGTCAGCTGTTTCTGTCATTTCTCACATTGCTGGGAAGTTGCTTGTTTGCACTTCCTGCTTATTTAGTAAATATTATTTCCTCCTCAGATGAAGTAGAAGACTAGATAGTTATAGTTATAGTTTTGCTTGTTAACAAATTCAGAAAAGAAACTCACTAAAGAGATATAAAGTGTATATGTTTAAAAGACATCAGCCGGGCATTGGTGGCGCATGCCTTTAATCCCAGCACTCGGGAGGCAGAGTCAGGTGGATCTCTGTGAGTTCGAGGCCAGCCTTAGCTACCAAGTGAGCTCCAGAAAAGGCGCAAAGCTACACAGAGAAACCCTGCTCGAAAAACCAAAAAAAAAAAAAAAAAAGACATCAAAAGATAGTTTTGTGTTGGCAGTACATGTTAGGATAGAATGTGAATTAGGAACAACATTTTGGACTCACAAAATAGGATAAGTAATGGAGTATTTTCTCTGAATTTGCCAATTGTTAATGGACTGGACATTGTTAATGTAATTCTTGACTGTATATATTATATATACTTATTGTCTTATTGTATATAGTTTTCCTTAAATATTTATATAATATATATATATTTCTTATATAGTTATAACCTTTTATTATTTTATTCAAAAAAGGGGAAATGTGGTGATATATGTGTACTCTAATAAAATTTGCCTGAAGATCAGAGAGCAGAATAAGCCACTAGATTAAACATAGAGGCTAGGCTGTGGTGGCACACACCTTTAATCCTAGCACTCAGGATAGAGATATCTGTTTAGAACTCTGTGAATTCAAAGCCACCCTGGACTACATGAGATTGACTCAGTCTAGGAGAGAAACAAAGCCAGACACTGTTGGCACACACCTTTAATCCCAGTACTTGGGAAGCACACATGCCTTTAATAGCTGGGTGGAGAAAGGTATATAAGGTGTGAGGAGACAGGACCTACAAGCTTTTTCAGCTGAGGAAGCTCATTTGTCTAGAGGCCTTTTGGCTGAGGCCTTTTCAGGCTGAGGAGTCCTAGAAGTAAGACGTGGCGGTTGCTTGTTCCTTTGTCTCTTTGATCTTTCAACATTTACCACAATATCTGCTCTTGATCTTCCATCATTTACCCCAATATCTGGTTCTGGGTTTTTATTAAAAGACCTTTTAAAATTCAAGTAACATGGCTGAGCAAGAAACTGATCTATGAGTATAGCAGAATGTCATTAAATTTCATTTATCACTATTTTCCTTTATCGGAACAGTAATATTTGGTGTTCCCTTAAGACCATGGACTACTTAGCTCCAGGTTCCTGCCTACACAGGTAGTATCAGGTGCATGCTCCATCTTCTGGCATGGGTCTTAATTCTAACCAGATAGTAGTTGGTTTCTCCCACAAGACTCGTGCTTCTATTGCAACCGTGTATCTTGTAAGAGGTTCACTATTGTATATCACAGTGTTTGCAGCTGGGTTGGTGTTTACTTTTCTCCTCTGATAGCATGCAGAGGACCTTCCTGTACTGTAAACACTAGTCAATAGGAAGGAGAAGTTCTAGGAAGGCATCAGCTTGACTTATACATGTTCAGTGAGTTATTCAGGTGTTGTCTGCAGCAATGGGGTCTCAATATCAATGTATGGAGTGCAATCTTGCCATTATCCTGGGTTGTTTAGGGGTTTCCATGTGGTTCCTTTTTGTCAACAGCTCCATTTGATGGGAGTCATTTCAGGAACCGGAGGTTTCATTTTGTGGTAAGGGGTGTCTAGTTGAGGCTTGTCTCCTCTGGATTATTTGGTGATTTCAATTTAGATTTCTTTCTCATATGTACGTATATTAAGAAAGCTATAATGTACTAGATTTCCATATGACCCCTTAGATGTCCTTTTGTTTTAGCTGTCTATCTTCTTACTCCTTCTATTAACTCCTTCATGCTCCAAATGTTTAAATTCTGAAATATTAAATATACCATATGGAATAAAAGTAGTAATCTCTTAAGTCAACTTATGTGATAAAATATTTTTTCCTTTGGACACTTATTTTTCCCATATATTTAGCATTTTAGACTAGTAGTAATAAAATAAGAAGTACACTTTAAAACAACTTTTACTGTTTTCATGATTCTACAAGAACTTTATTCACTCCATGAGCTTTGTTTTGTTTTATTTTTTTTTCTTGAAATGTATGTGCTTAAATTTGTGCTTAACAGCTTGCAAGAGTACTTCCATTAAATGGTTCTTTCATTTTATTTTCAAGAGTAAACATGCATTTTGGATGAAGCATGATTTTTGGATGGTATATTATGTCATGCACATTTCTTTTTACCATGAGCATTAATGAAAACGGGAGGTGGAATCTCTACTTCCTGGTACTATTGGTATTGTTTAGTAATGACTAAAATGAGTTATGTCTGAAAATTTTCAAGGGAGAATTGGTTTGAATTTAGTAAAACAGAGAGTCTATGAAGGAGAATCGCAGGTGGGAGGGAATCTTAAGTTAAGTACCATCGGAGAGTATAGCATAGGAAGAGGTTTATAAATTATGTTGGAAATGTCACATGGAAAAGTACAATTAATTTAATAAACTTCTGGAGAAGTACATAGGCACACATATGAATGGAATTACCACACAAGGACTAATGCTCTCTAGTAACTATAGGCTGACTATCAAACCAAATTAAAAAACAAATAAACAAATAACACATTCACAGGCAAATATACTGTTTAGTTGTAGGTAAAGTGGGCCCAAGTGGCCCTACCCCAAAATACAGGTTATTACTATTACATTTGGGTATCTACCAGAAATTGAGAGTAAGACTCTATTGCTGAAATACATGTACTTCAATTACATTACTTAGAGAAATGAATTATTATAGATGCTACAAATGAGATCAACATAGACTTTATATTGACAAGATAAAATTGATGAGTAACCTTCCTAACTTTGTATTTTGTGCAACCTGTCATAATCTATAGAAAGGACCAAATAAAATAAAGTGAATTAAATTTATGTAACATAAATAAACTATCTCCATTAACATTTTTTTTCAGGAAAGAGTAGGATTTCATTGAATGTCCCATATGTCATTGTCATAACTATAAAAAATACACAACCAGCTAGCAAAACAGAACAACTCAACTTTGTCTTCAGCTTTTCAATTATTAGACAATGCTACCTTTTCCTTTGGACAAATAGCATTTGATATAATTCACATCAATTGTGTATTCTGATTCAGTGGGTAGATTCAAAATTCTAGGAGATGCTCAGTGCGACAAGGAACTTTATTTTTTGTTGGTTTGTTTATTGGCACTGATGTTTTAATCCAGGGCTTCACAAATGCTAATAATTTGCTAGATAAGTTTTCTCCCACTGAGTTTTAATACAGCCCATGAAAAACTACACACACACACACACATATGAGGAGATATAAAATATCTATCTGTGAACATCAGTTATCAAATTCCAGGTATCAAGAAATGAGGAAACTAAGAATGAACCCATGTAAATGTCTCACCAACTGAACTCTACATTTCTTATTTCAATAATTGACCAAGTGCATGTTTATATATAATATTTGCAGAAACGTTGATGCTGATTATACTCATAAGATATATTTGTTAAGGTACAATAAGAGGTTGAATATGAAGAGGTTCCATATTGTTAAGCAAGGAAGGCTGAATAGTCATTCTCATACATATTAAGAAGCTAAGAAACAGCAGCAAGATAAAAATGCTCAAAAATACAGTAGACTTGAAATAAAAAATGTATTTTTCAAAAGGCAGATACAAGCCATTATATCTGACAAATATTGAATGGTAAGGATTTACCTGATCAAAACTGAAAAGATTTGCCATCTCAAAATTTCCAGAAAATACTAAACAGAATATCATTGGGGAAGGAAATACAAAAATATATGGGCTGAGGATAATGCCACTATATTATTAAGATAATCTGAATGTATTAACATCAATCATTTGAAGAGAAAAGTAAACTGCTGTGGAGAGTGACATGAATGTCAGTAGTGAATATATTAGATGTAAAATGGAACTTGAATGTGTGTGGTCTTCAAGTAAATAAGATAATACAAGAGGGAAGTCCAAGACAAAAATAATTAAATAATTACTGTGATACCATCAAACTGATGGGTATTTATGAAATTTATTTCAGAAGTATTACTGAAAGAAATAAATATGTACTTAAAATGAAATTTTAATCGTATTATAAAATGGAGAACTCTTGCTCGCAATGGAGACAACATGGCCTCGTGAATTTAAACATGACAGGACAGACAAAGGTCAGTGTAAAGTTAGCAGAAAAGGAGCCAAAGAGAGCTCGAAAAATCAGAGCAGAATTGGTGTCAAAACACATTGTAAAGCTTGTATTGTATCAGTGAAATAAAGAAGGGCATGCTAAACATTGCTGTGCAGTGGTGATGAATGTTTTCACACCAAATAATACAGAACCAAAATATTTATAATAATCACAGTGGGAAATGCAGATACATATAAAAATGAAAACTCAAAAAAGTTTACTCAATTCTCTTTTTATGACAGGCAAAATAGAATAAAACTAGAGATGAATGTTAATTTGTATAATTAAAGGAACGTGATCATTAAAAATCTCAACTACCTAAGTCAACCTTTATATTAATTCATTATTATCAGAAATACATATGATTTTGTCACACTATTGGAAAACTACATCAATGTTAGAAATGTTATAAATTCTCCCTAGTACATCCAATTCATATGTAAATTAATAGTAAACAAATACTGGGCCAGCAAAGGGGCTTGTGGGTAAGTGTTTACTGTGTATGCTTAAATGTAAAATTGTAATACTTACATTTCATATTTAAAATGTGGAGTTTTAATGTTTCAAAATATCAAATGAGAAATCTGTACAATTAGGCCAGAGTTCACATTTAGAAATATAAAGGAAAAAAATGTATGCTATGTAACAATTAAACCACAAGATTTTCTAATATCAGGGTTGTTGACATTTATCAAACAACAAGTTGATTTTTTTCAATTTTATTGAATAGAATGAAAGCAGTGGGTCTTTCATGTGATGATATTTTGTGATATATGGTTGGCTATGCTTCTCCTTGGAGTGGGAACAGATGAATAGCCAATTACGTTTCCTGTCATATAATCAGAACAAATCACAATCTAGATAACAGAACTGCCACTATGTACTACATAGAGAAATTTCCTCCAATAAATAAATTATATTACATAATTGAATACCAAAAGTAGAACAGTCTTTAATGTCCAAAATTCATGAGATTCTCATTTTTTAAAAAGCCATCAATATTTTTAAGACTATTCTGGAATTAATGGTGTTTAGGTTCTAATTCTGTCTATCAAAATATCACCAAATGAATCCTACATAAATAACACTATAGAATTTTTTAGTTGCTGGAAAATTATTATTCTGAAAACATTGCTTCTAACTGATAGGACAAGTATATCTGTGTGATGTTAAAGTATTATTTGAGAGATTATTGAAACTTGTTTTTTAGTATCCATTGTCATAAGTTTTGTGGTGCAATATAATAAATGAAACACTGTGATGTCTTCATAGACATTTGTATGATGAAATGGTAATTATCATCTGGTTTCATGACTGAGACATGAGTGTCTTCCAAGTGGCTCATCTGTTAAAGGTTTTGCAATAAAACTGAGAGGCAATTAAAGCAACATGCTACTAATGTGGATTAGTGTGTTCTGATTAGGTTTTCGGGATTTGGGGAGTAACGGGAGAAAATAAGCCAATGGGGAAATGTTTTTAAGAATTGTATCATGACCCTGGTTTCTTCCTATCATTCTCTTTGTTTCTGGCCATCAGACAACACAATATAGGTGAAATCACACAATGTTTATCTTCATGTATGTGGTTATTTGACTTAACAGCTTTATTTGTCTTACCTCAAGTGCTAAGATTTTATTCTCTTTTAAAGACTAAATAGTATTCAATTTTCACCTAAACTTTATTTTCCATCTATCATGTTGCAATGATCATGGGACTTCAAATATCTTCTGTATTAATTTCATTTCATTCAGCCATATAGAGAAAACTGGGCCTATAAAGTCATATGTTAGATCTACTTTTGATTTTTTTCATGGAACTCCATCTTATTTTCCATAATGATTGTGTCATATTTCTGCAAATGGTACATATGGTTTGTTTAATTTATGCAGTCATCAGCAGTTAGTGTACTCTTTTTATTTTAATAATAGTAGCAAGGCAATTATCTCATTGTACTACTGTTTTGCTTTCTGTAATGGGTAATAATGAGAATTCATACATAATTATCAATAATTTTATATTTTGTGTTTTCTCTTAAGAAATTTTTATTTGTGCCTGTATTAATTATATTTATCAATCATGGGGTAAAATACCTGAGGGGGGAAAAAGCTTGAGGAAGGAAAGGTCTAGTACAGCATGGGTATGAGTTCATGACAGCAGGAGTTTGAGGGAACTGAGTACATTTCATCAATAGTCAGGGAGCAGAGAAGGACAGATGCTGGTGTTCAAATTGATTTCTTCTTTGCTTCAGTAGGGGATCCCAGTCATTGGAGTGGTGCCACTAACAATTAGGGTGGGATGTTCCGGAAAACCCCATGAATGTATGCTAAGAGGTTTGCTTGCTAGATTATTACAAATCCTGTCTAGTAAAAGAACTAGATGAATCAACACAAATCTAGTCCTTGCCTCCTTGACATGAAAGCGTATCACTGTCAAGTTATAACCTTATATCTTCTGTCTGCATAGCTGCATGGACACCTCATAATGTAAAAACATACATTTGAACTTCAGAAATCTCCAAAGTTCATGGTCTGAACAATTTCTGTAAGTCTTTAGAACGAAACCTCATACTAAAATAGACTCCCACTCCAAAATGGGTAACTAAAGTAGCAAGAATCAGACCACAGCAAAAGTGAAACCAGAAAGGAAACACGGCATCCTGGAGCTCAAGGTCATATAATAGAGCAGGCTCTTGATGGAATAGTCTATGCTCCAAAGGTCTTGAGGAGCCCTGGCCCTTCTGTTATTCCCCCGGTAGCATGCACACCTTTTCTTCAGACAGATCTATGTTTGTATCTTTTCTGTGTGAATGTCATATGGGTCTGGCATCCCCAGCATGCTGGGGTCTCTTTTTCAGGTAATCTTTACTTTCTCCTCTTCTTTTGGTGGCTTCTCTAAGTCTCCTTGCAGTGACTCATATCCCGCCACACATTGTCTGGCATCAGCAATTCTCTGAAACATACCCAAGAATCTCTGATCTCTTCAACCACTTTTTTTTTCATGTGTAAAAACAATACCACATAGGTAATTTAACCAAGTTCATACAGCTCAGAATTGTAAGACATTAAATATTGGTCTTTTGTATCAAAAACTGTAAAACTTGCCGACAGTAAAGAAATGAAAATCTTTTTACCCACATCACATTGTAAAATCATTATGTAATATTTTAACCTCTTTACACCGGGTAAACTTTCCTTTACACAGGGTCCTGCAGAATTCTGAAGAAACTAAGTTACTAAAACGAACAGATGCCTTCCCTTTTGCCTTCATTTATTGTGAGCCTATCTTTTCAAACTAGAAAATCATAAAATACTGTGAAATTAGCCCCCAGCCAATAGGCATAAGACACAGTCACCACCCTATTAGTTTCAAAACTAAGTGAACTTTCTGTACAGGCGTGCTTGATAGCTGGCTTGGGTTCCGGCTCACTCATTTCACAAAAGAAATTGTCTTCCTGAGCTATTTTCACCTTGCTCTTCCATTCCTTTGTGTGATAGTGAGATCATCTGTTATTTCTAAGGAATAGAGCCTGCCACCCCCTTGAAACACAATGCATGGTCTTTTTGTTCAGACCCTTGAGAAACATTTCCCTAGGTGGCTGTGTTTGAACAAGCGGCCCCATCACTGGCACTTTGAGCTTGGGCGTTCTCCTTTCAAATTTTCATAAAAACTAACTTGGCTGGGGAATTGCCCTTAGGCCACCTTTCCTATTCTACCAGTGCAGAACATACGGTTTATTTTTAATGACACCAGTATCTTTAACTATTACAGCTACTCTGGCGCATGCTTTGCATGTAACCTTAAAATGGCAAACTTTTTTTTTCTTTATCCATCTATACATTTTTTATGTCTTTTCAAATTAAACAAGTATTTTTTCTCCCTATTTTGTTCTCTCTCATTGCAGAACTGCATGAGAGTAGTAGACATTTGTCATACCACTTCCTAGATGCCATACTGTCCTTGCTCTTCTACACCAAACAAACTAGACGTTACTTTTTTATTTCAGCTTCATTTTTATTCTCATGGCTTGGGCAGAAGGAACTCACTTTTTTCTAGACTATAAAAGGATATGCCTCTCGATTGTTTTCTGAAATAATCCGTGTTTCTCTGAAATGTTATGGTCCAGGCCCGTGCTATCTATGTTCCCCCAGCATTCTGCACTTCCCAACTCCCACAAAAAGTGTTCCGTCAAGCTCTAGGGGATTTTGTAACTTGATATTGTGAACTCTTCCACATTTCTTCTTCAAATTAAATCCAAAGTCCCAAGAACTACATTGTCAATTTTTCAGAGCATGGGAGAGTTGAGGACATGGTAGAGGAGGAATTGATAGAGGTGAATATATTTAAAAAATTGTAAAAATTTCAAATAATAACACAGATATTACTAAAAATGTAAATGCAAATAAAGATGTATTACCCCTTCAAGAACCTACACATGTGTGAATTTAAATTTATTAGGCCATATATCTTTCTAGCCTACACTCTGGTAGTCTCTATGAGTTTAATTTATATAAGGTTGTTTTGCTTTGTTTGTTTGTCGTTTGGTTTTTGAGGACAGGAGCTTTAGAAACTTTAGTTGGCCATATTGCTTATACTATTACTATCAATTTTGTTTTTCTGAGACAGTGTTTCTCTGTATAAGAGTCCTGGCTGTCCTGGAACTCCCTTTGTAGTCCAGGCTGGTTGCCTCTGCCTGCTAAGTGCTGGAGTTAAAGGCATACACTACCACAGACCAGCTAGCTTATGTTACTATTTTATTTATTATTTCCACATTTTCCTATAAATAATTGTTCCATGGATATTGTATTCTTTCATTTCTTTTATAGATTATAAATACATTTTTGGATTTTTTGGATTTTTCTTCACTGATGAATAATAGACAGAAGAATATATTATTCTTTATTTCACATTGATTTTTAGAGTTAACTACATAGAGAAGTACAGAGTCTGTTCCATTTTCTGGTAACTTGGCACACATGTGGATGATTTTTCATAGTTTGCACATGCAGGCTTTAAAAAGGCTAATTTATACAATAGTTACATAAAAAGCATGACAGGTTTTTTTTGTGGTGACTCACTATTTTAAATAATACTATGATGAATGATCTTGTTTGGAATTTATTTCAAAACTGTTTTAAAAAGAAAGGATTGCTACTGTAAAGGCAAATGAATATGAATTTTTGATAAGTACTGTTACAAATTTCACTGAGTGACATGAGCTTAAATAATGTATAAATATGCCTGTGAATCACAACTTGATAACAGTATATAATAAAACTTCTATTATTATTTTTATAACATATTTAGGTAATGAATACTATTTCTATGAAATTTTGCATTCCCTTCATCACTAATGCTAAAATCCTGCATTCATATTTTTATATGGATTTCTTTTAATTCTTTATATTCTCCTTTGGCATTTCATATTCATATCATTAGTTCATTTGTTTTCTTTTCTTTTTGCATCATTTTTACAGATCAATTTTAAAAGATATTTGTAAATTTAAGAACTGATTTCATTTAAATAATGTATGATTTTGCTTCACAGTGTTCCATCTGCATTTATTACCATACGGTCTGTTTGTGATAGAGTGTTTAACATAATCAACTACATTTTCATTAATATTACTAGATGTTGAATATTTATTATATACATTTACATGTATGTATATTATTAATAATTCACTTACCACTTATACTTGATGATTTGATTTCCATGCATATGAATATTTAATTTACTTACAAACTGGTAACATATGTTGATGTGGAGTTAATAAATTGATTGGTGTTTTACAATTTTTTCCATGTATTTGGTCAGCTCAGCTCCAATTATTTTTCATAAGGCATATTTTTTCACTGATTTGAGATGCTTCTTCACTGCATACTAATTTCTTCTACATATTATCTGTCTGAACTGGGGTTTTCTTGCTTTTTATTTAGAAGTTTGTTAGGGTAGACTCTTACACATCACACTGTTGGTTTTTCTAACTGCTGTGGTGAACAGTCCTTATAAATGCAATTAATAATCAGTTTCTTTAGTTTGAAACATTAAACTGACAGCTGAAAAAAGTTCGATTTAAATTAACTTAGAAGAAAATTATATAAATTTTTGTGTTGCATTTTTTTGTTTAGAAACATGGAATATCTCTCAGTTATTCATTAATTTAAAACAATTTTAGGAATACTTACTAATATATTTAATGAAACATAAGAATATAAATATTTAAAATAAATTGAGGAAATTATTGGAATATAAATTGATGGTAATACTTTAAATAAGAACATAATACTAGTAAGTGTAGAACACTGAAAAAATTTGATATAATGCACATTACCAAAATAAGACTGTAGATGTTCTAAGATCAAATAAGCAAGACAGAAGATTTGGTGATTTATAGGAATACGGATTTAAAGTATCATGTGAAGGGTGTGATATATCAGGTCAGATTGTCCAGATCTCTAACTCCTTTTCATCTTGTTGTTGATTGCAGCACTCTTCTCTCTCTTGAGCTGGTTCCAAAGCTGATCTTCTGCTCTCCCTGGTGAGTATCACATGGTTTTGTCATCTCAGACATCTGTTGGTCTTCAACAAAATTGAGGCGTCACCATCACAGGACGACTAGCCTAGGAGTAGCACCACCAACAATGGGCTGGGCCCTCCCCCATCAAGCACTAGTTCAGAAAATGCTCTACAGGTTTATCTATAGCCAGATATTATGGAAGCATTTTCTTAATTGAGGTTCCCTCCTACCAATGAATTTACCTGGTAGTAACTTGGCATCAAACTATCCAATACATGATCCATTTCTCCTCAAATTATACATTTTACATTTTTCTTTGCTCAGCTTGTTTTATTTCATTGTAGATACGCCTAAGAGTGACCACTAACAAGTGTGTAACCTAGTCAATATTAGGCTGTCTTAAAATCTCCTCTGCCAATGCCATTAACGCAAAACTACAATTTGCCCTCAGGCTTATTTTAGGACAAGGGTAAAAGCAGACTCATTATTACAAGATAAGGTCTTTGTCAAATATCACAATAATGGTCTCTAGGCCACTTACTAATTTCCCCTAGAAACTTCTTGATCTGGTATCCACAATTCAAATCATCCTTAGCATTTTCTTCCATGATCCTACTAGGATGGCGCATTAAGCCTGGTTGAAAGCATCCAAGAGGTTTTCTAGTCCAAAGCCCCAGTGTCTCCCATATTCTTCCAATAAACAGCATGCATGGTCAAGCCTGTCACAGCAATACCCCACTCCTTGCACCAACTTATTTCTACATCATTGTTCTATTGCTGTGAAGTGGCACAATGAACACAGGAACTCTTATAAAAGAAACCATTTAATTGGGGCTTGCCTATAGTTTCTGAGGTTTAGATCATTATCGTCATGGTAAGAAGCTTGGCAGCACAAGGGTAACCATAGTGCTGGAGGAGTATCTCAAAGTTCTACATTCTGACCCTGTCTTAGTTTGGGATGAACAAGTGAGAATGAGTTAGAGGTTCAAAATAGTACTTAAATTCAACCCAATATTTTGACAGAAGAGACTCATATGCAAAACAGTTGGATGGTTTTTATGGTGGCCAATGTAGCTAGAGTTTTCCTGCCTGGCCCACAGTCAGGAAAAATCTCTGTCACCCGCCAGTCCAACAGCTGCTCAGACCCAACCAAGTAAACACAGAGACTTATATTGTTTAAACTGTTTGGCTTAATGGCTCAGGCTTCTAGCTATCTAGTTCTTACATCTTAAATTAATCCATTTCTATAAATCTATACCTTGCCACGTGGCTTGTGGCTTACCGGTGTCTTCATATGCTTCTTGTCATGGCGGTGGCTGGCAGTGTCTCCCTCCACCTTCCTGTTCTCTCAATTCTCCTCTGTGTTAGTCCCACCTATACTTCCTGTCTGGTTACCGACCAATCAGTGTTTATTTATACAGAGCTATAGCCACAGCAGGCTAATTTTATATCAACTTGACACAGGCTAATGCCCTATGAGAGGAAGGAATCCCAGTTGAGAAAATGCCTCCATAAGGTTGAGCTGGAGGCAAGTAGTTAGAGCATTTCCTTTATTAGTGATTGATGTAGGAGTTCCCAGGCCACTGTTTTTTTTTTTTTTTTTTTTTTTTTTGGTGTGTGTGTGTGTGTGTGTGTGTATACACATGTATTTCATCCCTAGGCTGGAGGTCCTGGATTCTATAAGCAAATAGACTGAGCAAGCCATTGGTGTAAGCCAGTAAGCATCAGTTCCTTCCTCCAGACTCCTGTCCTCTGTGAGTCTGTGAGTTCTTGCCCTGATTTCCTTGGTGATGAACAGTCACATGAAACTCTAAGTCAAATTAGCCTCTTCCCATCAAGTTGCTTTGGTCATGGTGTTTCATCACAGCAATAGTGACACTAAGACAGTTCTAAATAAATTCCAATGAAGAAGATGAAAACATTACCCACAGATTGAGAAGGAAAATCAAATTAGGGAAAGAAAATCTGATACACAAATAAACATAATGTGTTAGGATTCAGTGTCCATAATCTATCCTGATCAGTGAATGACAGATCTGTTGATTAAACTTGGTATTGTAGAAAAATAAATTATAATGCTAAAATTAACATTTGTATTATAAAAATAAATAATTGCATGAGTGTCCCACACATTTTTATCATAATAAAGCCGGGCAAATAAAAATGTTCTATATAGACTGCAAGGGTTATGTCAACAGAAATAGTAAAAATTATAATAGTAGAACAGTTCGTGGCTCACGGGTTTGTGGCGGAATCAGAAAAGCAGTGGGAGTCGTAATGCTTCACATTAACTTATAGAACACTAGATTTTTAGATTTAAAGTAGCTGATGTCATAACATATAACAGTATATTGCTTACTTGTAAAACTTGTGATCAAACAGAAAGTAATAAATTAATCAACATTACACCTACATTTGAAACAGTATCACCAGAATCACAGCAAGCTTACTTTTCATCCAATTTCCTTACATTTTCTTGAAACTATAACTTAAATGCTAATTTATACTAAAATATGATGTGATGCTATAAGAATACACTGAGAATTCTCTTCTGAAGATCATCATACCTGAAGCCTGAATGGGAAGAGAGAAGAATGGCAAGAAATCGGGAAGAAGAGAGAAAAGAGACACTCATGATAAATACAGAGAATTGTTATTTGTCAGTTTAAAATTAAATTCACCATTCTGTATCACCAATCAATACAACATTAAATGCTGTGGGATGGTCTGTATGTCAAACATGTTGCTTATTGGTCAATGAATAAAACACTGATTGGCCAGTGGTCAAGCAGGAGGAAGTATAGGCGGGACAAGGAGGAGAGAATTCTGGGAAGTGGAAGGCTGAGGAGACACTGCCAGTCGCCACCATGACAAACAGCATGTGAAGATGCCGGTAAGCCACAAGCCATGTGGCAAGGTATAGATTTATAGAAATGGATTAATTTAAGATATAAGAACAGTTAGCAAGAAGCCTGCCACGGCCATACAGTTTGTAAGCAATATAAGTCTCTGTGTTTACTTGGTTGGGTCTGAGCGGCTGTGGGACTGGCGGGTGAGAGAGATTTGTCCTGACTGTGGGCCTGGTAGGAAAACTCTAGCTACAATTAAATCTTAAGTTGAATTTTTGTAGTTTGTCTAGTATCATGTCAAGTATCACACAGTTCAACCTGAATCTTTAGGTTGAGTCTGTACAAGCAGAGCTACTTACATAAACACCCAAATGCAAATGGAATAGTGAATCTTAAAATTATCTGAATTAAAAGTAATAACAAGTACTTGAGAAATCTTACTGATATGTAGCTAAAGGAATCAAAATCAATTTATCCAACGAATGTCGGCACTAGTAAGTTTATTGTAGATTTTTTCAAATTAGACAAGATATATAATATACATATATGTCATATATATGTATGACTATTGACAGGTGAGTGAAAGATTAAACACACACACATATGCATGTGTATATCTTGTGTTTATAATTCAGGTTTGGGAAAAAAGAAATATTTTCCACTTCAAACATATATGAGCTTGGAGTAATAATTCAGTCACAAAAACTAATGTTTGATAAATGTTAGTGGATCACTCTAAACTAACTTTTAATTCCATTCTTTGATGGTGAATGCACAAATTATTAAAAATATATTTGTATTCTGGTGTTTCCTTAACAAAATAACAAAAAATGGTTATTTTATTACTATATTAACATTATTTCAAAATCCTGATTACCTAAAAATCTCCCAATGAAACTGTGGATAGGAGCCTGCTCTCTCGTCAGAGTCCTAGGAAGATTCTTCTTTTCACAGATTTTAGGTGTTTGCTAGCAATATTTTGTTGCAGGATATTTGATTGCAATTTGAAACTCTGAGACTGGGTTAACAAAATTAACCTTGGATTAGGGGCTAGAGCCAGGAATCTGGATAGAAAGATGTACAGGAAGGAGTTGTGAGGGATTTAGAGATTTGTGGTCTTTTTTTTTATTTGGTACAAGTAAAGAGACAGTTCTTTTGCTGGGCCTCCAGCCAAAAAGGAAGTTCAGCTAGTTGCTTCTCAGCTTCTCTGATTCAGCTGTTTCCCCCCACCCGCCGCCCCAATATTTGACTCCCAAGTCTTTATCGGTAAATAGGACAGTAGAGATTTAGTTAAAACCAACATTTTGCCACTGAGACTGAGCCGGTGCTGATGTGACCAGAAATCCTGCCAGACCTCACCAAGATCTGGGCAGTGGGGGACTGATTGTGGGAACTGCGGGGCACAGAAGGTGGCTACAGTATCAGTGGATTCAGGTTTGTCCCCTAAGTCTACAGAAAAACAACATTCGGCACAGGTAAAAGAGAATCCAGGTCATCTAGTGCTGTTTGCAGTGTGTTACTTCTCTTAACAAGGTTTTGTTCCAGCTGCAGAGGTGAGGACGCTGAAGGGCACAGAAATGGTGGAAGGGACCTTGAGCTCACCGCTGATGTCGTTGCTACAGACAAACTGAGAAAGCACCAGATTTGTTGAGACACTTGAGAAATTCTTAAGGTGAGAGCTAAATAATATTTAAAAAAAAAGAAATAAAAATCTAAAGGGGGTTATCACAAAGCAGGGAGTTAGAATTCTGTATTGTGCTACAGTGGATGGCTTGACAATGGGAAAAAAATAAATGAAGCGATAATTGACTTAGCTGGGGTTCACATAATATCGATTATACTTGTTGTCAGTTTGGCGATTCATATTTTATTCTTAAAACAGTGGTTTGGTAACTTGCTGAATATGGAAATTTGATTGATAAGATACAAGATTAAAAAGACTTTCTATTGATAAGATATAAGCCTTAGAAAGTCCTACTAAAGAAAATAAAAATACTCAGACATAGACAGGAATGTAGAAGAATCTATTGCACTACTGCATGATGAAACTGAAGAGCAGTGGCCCAAGATTATTAGAAAATCAACCTTTGTTCATTCAGTTACTATTTAATAATGACCAGCAGACAACAGAGACCTCTGAGGTTATGCAGAAGTTAAATAGAATCCTATAGAAATATTAGATTTGAGGAGATTTAAAGAAGTTCACTTTTCATATGGAGAGCATTCACTCAATGTGAAATAGATGTTAAATTCATGGGGAATTCAGAATAGAATCATTCCTCAAGATGGCAAAGATTTAGATATAGCAATATAGGAAGCTGGTCCTCAGTTATAATGGGGAACAAGGTGAAAAGAGAAAACTAGGGCCATAAAACAATAAAATGGTACTGGTATTTCCCAACACCAGTTTTCAGTGAAGGCCAATATGCTGAATCGCAAATGCAGTTTGAATTTCATGATAACACCTTGGCTTAATGTTATTTAGCAGCTTACAGTGCTTGGAATGAGGTTGAAGAATCAGGAAAGAGGTCTGAGCCATTTAATACAATTATTCAAGACACAAAAGAAGCCTTTTTTTTTTTTACAAAGACTGATTTCAGCTTTAAATAGAATAGTTTCAGCTCCAAAAGTCAGACAAATTTTGAAAATGCTGATTCAAAATTCAAAATGGTGATTAGACTTTTAAAGGCAAGATCAGCACCTATAGGTGAATGGATAAAAAATACAGCTGATATTGGATCTCATGCTTATGATGCTGCTTTGATAGGAGAAGTAATTTCTAAAATTTTAAGAAAAATCAACATGTCAGATGTTATAATTGTGGTAAACAAAGTCATTTGAAAAGTGATTGTAGGTAAGGAGATCCTAGAAACAATGAGTTTCCAAGAGATAATCCAAATGGAAGTTCTGAGCCTTCTGTAATATGCAGAAGGTGTAGCAAAGACCTGCATTGGACTAATGAATGCAGACCACCAAGGGACAGGCAAGGTAACCCTTTGGCACCAGAAATGCCTAACGGGGCCTTCTGCAGTCCCCAATATCAAACTTGATTCAATCATTTCTACTCAACATTAGAGAAACTCATCCACAGAACAATTAAAAGAGTTAATGCCTGTTGTTAAAAACAACACTGCTCTGAATGTGATCAAGTATAGAACGACTTCAGTAGATAATACAAAATGTTCAGCAGAAATAAGAAAACAAGTATTTTAGTTAAACGGCTTTAAATTATCAGAGACCATAGCATTGAAATTGTAGGTTTAGTAAACACAGGTACAGGTATAACAATAATATGAAAAATCATTGCATCCATATTGGCCTCTTCAGGAGGTAGATATTCAGCTTTTATGGATTGGAACTTTATCTCAGGTAAAACAAAGTCCAAAATGGGTCAAGTATATAGGTCCAGAGGAGAGATAGGAAAAATTAAAACCATATGTTGCTAACATAGCAATTAATTAATGGGGGATGTGATTTGTTGCAGAAATGGAAAACAAAGATTTATATTTCTTCAATCTCTGAAACAAACCATAGAATAAAGAATGCTTCTGAGAAAAAGTATTAAAAGTTATTATTAAGAACCATCAATGCTGTTCAGGTTCTGTTCCCAGTCTGTTAAAAGGTACCATTGGAAAGTTCTTTCACAAGAAATGTCAAACAGCCCCACATTGTGGCAATAATTTGCACAACAGTCATTGGAAACAATTTATAAAGAGTTTCCTCAATCTATAATTTACCATTTTATGGATGATATTTTAGTTAACTGACTCAGATTCAGATACCTTAGAAAAATGTTTGATGATATAATGTGAATTTTGCTTTGTTGGGGATTACAAATTGCTCCTGAAAAGACAAAAAGAAGATTCTATTAATTATTTAGGATACAAGATAAGTTTACATAAAATAAAATCATAATTAGTACTAATCAGGAGAGATAAATTGCAAACTATTAGTGAAAATTTCTAGAAGACGTTAGCTGGCTATGGCCCACAACTGGATTAACTACTCAAGAGCTAAGTGACTCATTTCAAACATTACAAGGTGATAATGACTGGGATAGTTCAAGAAAGTTGTCAGCTGAGGTAGAGAGAGAATTGTCTCTGGTAGAAGAGAAACTACAGGATGTACATATGGATCACTTGGATCTAGAGCTTGAATTTTTCCTAGTCATTCCACCTTCTACTCATTCTCCTTCAGGTCACAGAAGGTAGTCAAAATCTCAGTAGATTCAGGTGTGGCCAGTAAACCAACAGAGAAACAACAATAGTCATCATTTTTCATTGTACATACATTTTTCTGTCACTGTCTTCCAAATGTTTATCCACTGTGTGGCTATGTCTCTGAAAGCAATCTCCTTCTTTTTAATGCTGCTCATTAAATGGAATCAGAGTTCATGACAATAATTTACTGTTAGCTCAGTTATTTCTGCTCTGATAGTGTTTTCAAGCATGGTCATATTTTCTTAAATTAATTTCGGGCTTTGACATATCTGTTATTAGGAAATATGTTTCAGCCTATGACACAAAAATTACACTTCAAAACTAATACCTTATATTTACTTTCAG
Source organism: Peromyscus nudipes (assembly GCA_902168325.1). NCBI lineage: Eukaryota > Metazoa > Chordata > Mammalia > Rodentia > Cricetidae > Peromyscus > Peromyscus nudipes. The sequence goes on along the minus strand of CABHPH010152152.1, from coordinate 20,484 downwards.
TGGTTAAATCTAAGAGATTAAGTTGTAAGAATTGCATGATTTTATTATATACTTATGCATTATCATCTGAAAGAATGTTATTTTCATATGTCCTATGATCATGCCTCTAAGCCCCATGAAAATAATAACATAAGAACTGAGTATATTTTCTGCACTTATGCAATTGTTTTTCAGAAAAAAATTTTAACAGCAAGCATTTGAAGGTTTAATTTATATGTTTGTATTTTAGAAGCTCATATAATATCCATGTATTTTGATAGTTGTTTTCATTCATCATTATTGGAGATATAACTAATATATGCATATCTTAATGATATGTATATTAGTTACATTCATATGAGTTATATATTTTTCTCAGTATATATAGATATATACATATCTATATATACATATATACAAACACACACATGTTTTTATATATGTATTATATGTAACTACCGAGAAAATAACTTTCAGGTATTATTAAACTTCAGGCTAGTTTTGGGTAACTCTTACTGGTTTATACACTGAGCAGAATAGATGCATTATGTCTTCATTCCAACACATTATAATTTTTACCTAATTAAAACACCACCAGTCATTGCGATTCTATGTTAATAGTTACTACTTGTAATTTTCCAATGGCTAATACTTTAGCTAGAAAAATGGGGCTATTTTATTGTAAAGGTCCACACTCCCTGAGGTACATACTGCACATAGAGAAAGTCAGCTATACCATTTAATGAGAACAATTGATTCATTGTCATATGATCAAGACAGAAAACTTCTCAGAACTGAGCATTGCTCAAATTGCACCAAATTGAGCATTGCTATTTTGAAAGAACTAAGAATTTTTCATCACTATCATTATGCATTATTTACTATAGATTTGCAATTTCATTTAAAAATAAAAAAATCTATTTTAAATAAAAAGTAGGCTACTGTTGGGAACTGTATGATTCAGATTATGCCATTCACAAAGCTAATATGAACATTTAATAAACATTTGATTCTTAGTCTTAATTACTTTCTCTCAAATTTAGACTTCCTTTGTTTTCAATAAGTATATATTCATTGTAAATATTACAATTTTGTGTTTACCATCTCATAAACATAATGTGTTGCTTTCTACCATTTTCTTTTGATAATTTTTCCTTAGTTATTTCGGTCATCCCCAACAATAGAACTTATGTTTCTTTTTGTATGTAAAATACAACTAGAATTTTGATTATAATCACATTGTTTACATTTATATCTATTCAGTATTAAATTTTAGGAGCACAAATTATTTCAATCTGTGATTATTCTTCACTCAGGATCATTGCCTGCTGGTCTGCAAGGAATGAGGGAGTAGAAGCAGGGAACAGGGTTAGGAGAGCTGTGGATATGATGGAGATAGCCCTCCAGAGATACTTAAGTGAATCAGTCAAACTTTATTCCAGTGTGTGTGTGTGTGTGTGTGTGTGTGCGCGTGCATGCGCGCGCGTATATATACATATACATATATATATGATTAGGAAGCCTGGAAACAAACCCCAATTTGCATTAAGTGGCATAATCCTCTCCTAAGCCCTGTTAGTGGCAGCATGGCCCTTAGAAAGCAGCTAGAGCACGTTGCTTAATTAACATGTGGTCCACAGGGGAAGAGTGTTTGCAGTGAACTGTAACAAGGGTCATGCATGAAACAAGTCAGACATTCAGGTCTAGAGACATCCTCCAAATAGGGGCAGGTAGAGAGCAGGAAGTCCTCACTTATGGGTAGGGAGTTCTCCATGTTTCTGAGCTTAGAGATAACTGGCAGGCTAATACAGACTATAAGTTCTGATCACCAAGGCCTCCCAACACCAACCCACGACACAGAAGACATTTTTGATTTATTTTTGTGTCCTATAATTAAAGTCATTGATGTTAAAATTTTCAGTTAATAGTTAATTCTTCTTTACATTCATTTCTTCTTATTGATTTTATGATTTTTATGCTATTGAAATTACATTTTTCTTTGGTCAATGTATTGTTAATGTATGGAGATGCAATGGTTTTCTCTTGAGATTTGTTTTATTATTTTAATATATGTGTCTATGTGTGGGTATGTGCTTGTGATTGTCTAGTGTGGATGCTGGGAGTCACACTTGATCCAATAAAAAAGTGGAAATTGCTCTTACCTGCTGAGCTATTAGAATTAGGAAATTGTGTTTAGTTGTACTATCAAATTTAATTGACTTGGTATATGATTAGTTCTATATGTGTTTGATTTTCTCCATATTATATCATCTCATAAGTATGCAGAAGTTTAATAACCTATTACCAATTATATTTTTTATATTATTGTCTCTTTCTGTTGTTATAACTGGATATTCCAGGACAATATTAGTGGAAGTTGATGATAGAGAATATTATTTTTTTCCTGATATGTGTAAAATTATATTGAATATTATTGTTGAATATAACTTTTTGTTTGTAGCCATTTGTGGCTTTAATTGTATTGAAGTATACTCTTTCTGTTACAAACATTGAAAGAATTTTTCCTGATTTGAAGCTAAGATCCTCATACAGTTACTTTACATATAGTAAATTACATTTTCTGATTTAGATAAATTTAGTTATCCTTACATCTCAGAGCTAACTCCTTTTTGATTAAGGTATACTATTATTTCGTGTAAAAATATGGTTGATTTCCTGCTATTTTGCCATGGAGTTTTACATCCATTTTCATTATGAATATTGATGTACAAATATATTTTTTTCATCATGATGGTGGTAGACTTTGCATAAAGAAAATCAATATCTAGTAATTTTGAAAGTGCACACTTTCATTTACATATTTTGGGGATTTTAAAAGAGATCTGCATAAGTATTCATGCAAACTTTCAGTAGAATCCAGCCCACCAGCTAGCAGTTCCTAGGCTTTGCTTCGACAGGCAATTATTTTAAATCACTTATGAATTCCTTATTCATAATGTCGATCTCTTCATTATTTCTTGCTATATTTCATCTGAATGATATGGTTCACTGTTGTTCCACCCATAGGCTAACATGTTTTTACACTTGTCCCAAAGGACTGCTGATTTAAAGGTTGTGTACATCGTGAGATATGAGGTTTCATAGGAAGAAATTGGTACTTGAAGTAGCCTATGTGCTATAGCCTTCTGTGTTATACTCCAGGTTAGTCTTCCCGTTTCTTTATTGCCTACCAAGGTAATCAGCTTTCTCATGCTCTTGATACCCCAAATGGAACTACTTTGCTCCATACCTTTGTTGTGAGCCAAGATAAATCATTCCCTTCTGTATGTGCTTCTTCTCTTAATTATATTGCCTTTGGAAACAGAACTAAAATTAGTAGGCACTGTGTCTAAGAATTTATCAATTTTGTAGAGATTATCTGGTTTAAAGAAGTATTCATGGACATCTACCCTAAATATTTGTGTATCTTAATAGTTGTAACATTTGCTTTCATTCTTCTGTTCTTTCTTGGATATTTTGGCTAAGGATTTGTATGTTGTCTGTTTTTTTTTAAATCCAGTTCTTCATTCAGTATTATTTGTCTTCTACTGATTTGCATATTCTCCTTTTCTCTTGTTTTTTCTTTCTTTTTTTCTGATCTCTGCATCTTTCATTTCTTCTCACATCACTGATGGCTGTTTTCCTCCTTTGCTCTCCATCTTAAGTTTTGTGAGACACACGTTCATACAACCTGGGAATTCAATTCAGTTGGATTGGCTAGGGGTCAATACTCAGTGATCCTCCTCATTCTGCCTTCTAAGCAGAGATGACACCTGACTCTTATGTTGGTTTGGGGGAATCTAACTCAAGACTTCATTATTTCATGACACTTTACCAAATGAATTATCTTCCCTGCCATATTTCTTTCCTTTACTACTAAATGACTATAAGCATTGTGAGTGTTCTTTTCTAGCTTGTGCTATAATGTTAGATTGTATGAAATCCCTTTTAACATTATTTAAACTATAGATTAGTGGAATAGAAGAGAATTCAGAATTTTATAACTTTATCATTCTGTCTGTCTTTCCCTATCTTATCTATCTATCTATCTATCATCTATCTATCTATCTATCTATCTATCTATCTATCTATCTATCATCTATGTATCATCTACCTGTCTATTTATCATATATATATATCATATATATACATACATATGCATTTTCTTCATTTCATTGTCAAGTAATCTCTTTCTCAAAAAATTCACATGAAATAAAAATTGGGACATTCTATTACAACCCACACTAGAATCAATTCAAAATGGGTTAAGGACTTAAATATTGAGTTTCAAACTGTGCATACCCTAAAGGAAAGTAGAAAATTCTATTAGACATTGATCTCAAAAGTGATCTTTAGGTTTGACTTCAAAAGCACAGATAACAAAGCAAAATTCAATTAAGTGCACAACAGTGAATCTGAAAAACGTCTGCATAGAAAAAAAAATAATTATTAAAATTGATAGGCGGTCGGGCGTTGGTGGCGCATGCCTTTAATCCCAGCACTCGGGAGGCAGAGGCAGGCGGATCTCTGTGAGTTCAAGGCCAGCCTGGGCTACCAAGTGAGCTCCAGGAAAGACGCAAAGCTACACAGAGAAACCCTGTCTCGAAAAAAAAAAAATTAATAGGCAACCTATATAATATAAAAAAATGTAACCAACATATCTCATGGTCAGTTAATTTTCAGAATATTTATATACTTTTGGAAATTTTATAGCAAAATATTAGTAACTTAGTTAAATCAAAAGCAGAGTATCTGAAGATATATATCAATCTAATCTATCTTATCTGTCTATCTATCTATCTATCTATCTATCTATCTATCTATCTATCATCTATCTATCTGTCTGTCTATCATCTGTATTACCAAAACTATAGAGAGTATAGCAAATGTAAGAAATATTGGGCTTCACTTATTACTAAGATGAAAAACAAACCATATCAAACTGTCATCTCATAACATTTAGGATGGCTCTTTTTTTTTTTTT
>CABHPH010152152.1:0-15421 GCA_902168325.1 Peromyscus nudipes | reverse complement strand
CATGATAAATGAAGACCGCATGAGAATGGGAAGAGGCAGAGTGCTGGAGAGGCCCATGGAGATCCACGGAGATGCCCCCACAATAGACTGCTGGCAATGGTCAAGAGGTAGCGTGATCTGACCTACCCTGGTGATAGGATGGCCAAACACCTTGATTGTCGTACTAGGATGGCTCTTTTACAGAAAGTGGGATAAAATGTGTTGCCTTATATGTGAAGAAAGCGACATTCTGAGCTGATAGAACAGATTTAACACTGATTATACCATGGTTGTTCCTCAGGACGAAAAAGTAATTCTAAATATTTTCTAGAAAACTGACTTCTGTTTCCATCAGAAGGAAATAAAACTTCTACCTTGTGAAGCTACTTACACTTGACCGTTCATGAAATTTTATTAATAATGTCAAAAATTTAAAACTCAGGTTGTTGATACAATATTTTGTAATGTTATATGTGTGTAGCTGTGGTCTTGTTCAACCATAAAAGAAGGAACTGCCATTTGCAGTACAAATGGATATTGGGGGGGAGGGGATACTCTCCAGGAATTAAAACAGCCAGAAATATGCAGGCACTGCAAGATCTCCTATGTGATAAAAATTGAGCACGCAGCACAGAATAGCATGAACACAGTGGTGGGGGAGAAGGATTGAAAGCATTGGTTAAGACACGCAAATAGAAATCACAAGTGACATACCAGATATGTATGGTGCATGGCTTGCTGCATAGAAAAATTAATAATGCATGTTTACAATTAGATAGAGAAGAGCTCTCAACATACAGGTAAAAATGGTTAGATAGGTTAAAAAATTGTTAGTTAATAGTAATTAATTGACAACACATACATGTAAAACATGACACATAACATAAATGTATGCAAATGTAATATTTTTAAAATATGATAAATGTATGAAAGACTTTGGTGCTCATAAATGCTACTGTGTTTATCTATTGAGGGTTTTAAGCTATTTTCTGAGGAAATTTTTGTTCTGTTTATAATTTATCAGTGAGGAGAGGAGACATTAATATCTCACGTTAATTATAAATAAAATAATGAGAGTTTGTGTTTCAATATTTAATTTGAAAACAAACATTTTTGGATACATAGTTACTTATAAAATTCCTAGAATCGTATCAGAGGCAAAAGACCATAAAAGTAGTTCTGATTATATTTTTAAATTTGTATGAGAACAGTGCAAAGGGGCAAAAGCTATGTAATTTCAGAGATGTGGAGAGAAGGAAAACAAACCAAGTGTTTAAAATATTCAGAATTCTCTGCAGTTTTCTTTCATCTGAGTAGTGAGCAGCCTTAAAAGGCAGTGATGAAGCAGGTGACCCACCACTATGTACACTGATCTTAAATCAACTCATGTTTGAAGCATGAAGTTCTCACTCCAGGAAGGTGATTAGTTAATCAATGCAATATTACTGTCAAGTGGGATATGTGGACTGAAGAATTATTTTATAGAATGGCTATCTATCAGTACCCTTGAGAAATGAAAAAAAATATTTCTTTATTTGGAATCTTCATGATTATTTCAACAAAATAATTGGTAAGGCTATCACCCAGAAAATCTTTCTTTTGGATGTCACAGCAACAAAAGTGCAGATGTACTTGTTTTCATGTTTTTTTTCTTTTTTAATATAAGATTTAAGACATCTGGTAAGTATAACCTTTTAGCTAATAAGGATTGAATTAGTATAACTTGTGCTCATAGATTATATGCTTGGAGAGTTTATACCAATTATATATATATAATATATATATATATAGAGAGAGAGAGAGAGAGAGAGAGATGCAAATATATGTTGTATTACAGGAAAAGATTTCTATTACCTTAATGAAATTAAAGTTTAATTTAAAAGTTTATATGGCTCCCTAAAGAAACCTGAAATATAGCAACACCAATAGACAAGATAATATTGAGAGAGTATCTCACAGAGGCCCAGTATTATTATGGCAACTAATGACTTCTGAGAGAAGGAGAATTATTATTCTCTCACAGAGATGAGCACCTAATTGGTTATCCAATAACAAGTCGTCATTCACGAAATGATATACACAAACAGCGCTAATCAGACTTAGTAGGTTGTTTTTATATATTTGTGCATATATGTAACCATAATAATCAAATAGAAAGAGGTCATGAATTTGAAAGGGACTAGGTGGGGGAGTGGGGAGGTTTAGAGGAAGGGGAGCGGGGAGGTTTACCGTAAGAGAGTAGAAGGAGGAAATGTCATGATTATATTTATTAAAATTATAAAACTTTTAAAGAAACAGAGAACTGGAGAAAAGTAAGCTAATTATCATAAAGTCTCAACAAGAAGACTGCCTAAACATGAGCTGAACAAGGAGGGTACAAGGAGATATGCCAAAGTGGATGGGGTGGGGAATCTAATGAGACTTCAACTCTACAGATAGAACTACATGAACCTAAGACATACCGAGAGCAGGAGAACTTGTCTTCCTTAGGGAAGAGCATATCAATTGGTCATCCATTACTAAATGGTCAGCCCTGAAAATGTAAATGCAAGTAACACAGACTTAGCAGGTGAAATCTGGGGATCTGTATATAGATGAACATAAATATATTTTTATAATAACAATGAATGAAAACCACCATGAATGTTCAAAAGAGCAAGGATGGCTATATGGGAGGGTTTGAAGTGATAAAAAGAACAGGACATATTTAATTATCTTACAATCTCAAAAATAAAATGAGTAAAAAGAAAACAAAACAAGCTTTTAGTAATGTACTGAGAAACTAGTATCTACATAATGCTGAGTGCTAGGAAATATCTATGTTTTTAAATAAAATTTTAGTATTATTTAAAAAGTTTTATGTGTGTGTGTGTGTGTGTGTGTGTGTGTGTGTCTATGTATACATAGGTACACATGAATGTGCTCTACAGGCCAAATGGTTTGGATGTCCTGTGAAGATTGAGTTATAGGCAGTTGTGAACCACTTATGTGGATGTGTAGGAACTGAGCTTGTATAGAATACAAGTGCAATACAAGCACTTAAGTGCTGAGCCATCTCTAGCCCATGTGAAATACTTTAAAAATTGCTTTACCTGACCAGAATCTTAAACAAATATTCTAGAGAAAGGAAATATGCATTTTGGTACTCGTTTTATTTCCTCTTAGTTTAACATTTAAATCAAAACACATTTTAAACTGTTATGGAAGCAATATAATAAATGTTATCAAACCAAACTACTAATAATAAAATAGAGCTCATATAAGTAGCTATTAATTCCATCTACTTAAATAGCTTATGCTTTAAATATCTTCACACATATTTAATTTTTTGAGTTTTTAACTATTTTTTAGAAAACAATTATAGTCTTATTTCCCATGGTTTGCTGTTTTGTTTTATTTTGCTACTTAATGAAATTTTAAGGTGTTCTGAAATAATTTAATCTTGGCTTCTCAATAATATTTTAATTAATTATTTGAGATTTTCATACAATGGATTTTTACCAAATTCAGCTCCTTTTCCCATACCTCCTAGACCCATCCCTACTTCATTACCAACCTAACTTCCTGCTATTTTCTTTTCTTTAATCTTAAGTCTAATTTCTGCTGCACATATATTTTTAATGCGGGGTCTTCTGCTCGAACTTGAGTGACATATCTCACAACTTTGAAAAAAAATGACTCTCTGGATGACATCCGTCATCAATAGGGTAAAACATTTTTTCCCACCTTCTCCCTTTTGTCAGGTTTGAGCTTGTGCAGATCCTGTGCATGCTATAATCACTGTTGTGATTCCTGTGTGCCATGTTAAATCTACAACAGCTCTTAGTCTTGAAATAATCCACTATCTCTGGCTCTTACAAGACTTTCACCCATCTTTTGCAAAAAAATCTATAAGTCTTAGAGGGAAGGGGTGTTATATAGATGTCCTATTATAGAGCCATAGCACCTCACTGTTATTTATTCTTTGCATATTGACTTATTGTGGGTCCTTGTGTTAATGACTGTCTTAGTGTTCAATTGCTGTGAAAGACACCATGACCACAGAATCTGTCATAAAAGAAAACATTTAACTGGCTCTTGCTTACTGTTTCAAAGGTTTAGTCCATTGTCATTATGGCAGCAACCATGGTGGCATGCATGAAGACATGGTGCCTGAGAAGTAGCTGGAGTTCCGCGTCCACATTTCTAGGCAGCAGGAAGAGAGAGTGACATTGAGCCTGGCCTGGGTTTTGAAACTTCAAAGCCCACTTCCAGTGACGCACTTTCTCCAATAAGGTCACACCTACTCCAACAAAGTCACACTTCCTAATTGTTGTCAATTAGTGCCACTCCCTGAAGACTAAGCAATCGAATATAGGAGCCTATGGGGACCATTTTTATTCAATCACCATCACCAAAACAATTAAGCTTCTCTGATGAGGGTTGAAATATGCAATAATATATAGCTATAGTGATAACTTTGGAGTTGGTATAGTACTATGTTTGATTAGCAGAATAATAGGAGTAAGTTCTCCCCTTTAGTCTATCACCTACTGACCTCCATATATTAGATGTCCAAAATGTACAATGTCTGGGTTGTATAATATCTATCTATCTATGTATCTATGTATCTATGTATCTATGTATCTATGTATCTATGTATCTATCTATCTATCTATCTATCTATCTATCTATGTAAAAATTATATATCAGCATTATAGTTTGAGAAATGGGGCACTAAATATAAAAGTGACAATACTATTTCTTTCACTATTTTTCCTTTATTTCTTATTTTACACGTATTTATTTATTTATTTATTTATTTTTTCTTCTGGAGCTGAGGACCGAACCCAGGGCCTTATGCTTGCTAGGCAAGCGCTCTACCACTGAGCTAAATCCCCAACCCCGTATTTATTTATTTTACATTTCAACCATAGGTACTTCTTCTTCCTCCCCTCCCAGTCTCTCCCTCCTACCTTCCCTCTGCCCCTCACCAATCTGCTATTTCTTCTTTTTATTTATTTATTTATTTATTTATTTATTTATTTATTTATTTATTTATTTATTTATTTTTGTTTTTATGTTTCGAGACAGGGTTTCCTTGTGTAGTCTTGGTACCTGTCCTGGATCTTGCTTTTACACCAGGCTGGCGTCGAACTCATAGAGATCCGTCTGGTTTTGTCTCCCAAGTACTGGGATTAAAGGTATGCACCACCACCACCCAGCTCCTCCTCCATTTCTATTCAGAAAAGGTCAGGCCTCCCATGGTTATCAACAAAATATGGCATATCAAGTTGCAGTGAGACTAAGCACCTCCCCTGTTATTAAGGCTGGACAAGACAATCTAGCGTGAGGAATAGGGTTCCAAAAAGCCAGCAAAGGAGTCAGAGGCAGCCCTTGCTCCCACTGTTAAGAGTTCCATAAGATGAAGCCATACAACTCTCCTATACATATATACAGAAGGCCAATGTAAGAACTCCAATGCAGGCTCCCTGGTTGCCAATTCAGTCTCTGTGAGCTCCTGTGAGTCCAGTTTACTTGATCCTGTGGGTTCTCTTGTGATGCCCTTCACCCCTCAGAACATATGGAATGCTTCATGAATTTGTGTGCCATCATTGCTCAGGGGTCAAGATAAGCTTTTCTCTATCATTCCACCTTTAGTATATGCACTGCCGAAGTGAGCACTCTTCCACTTTTTATACTGAGTTTCATTAAATACTGTCTTTGCACATCCAAATACTGGCTTTTCAAAGATTTTCGGGGAAAGAGATTGTTCATAGAAATTTTCATGGACATTAATGCCGTGAAAACAAAACAAAACCAAAAGAATAGCTTGATTCTGAGCAACAATACGTCGATTACAATATATCATCGCATACCGCTGGGGAACAAAGAGCAAACCATTGACAATGGAGTGATGAAAATGGAGCATTGAAGTCAGAAATGAGTCATCTTTCTGTTCCTGCGTTTAAGAGTGAAATAGCAAATCTATTTTTCTCTTTAAACAGCTTCAATCAGAGCTCAGCACGAAAGCATTAAAACATGAACTGTTTTGCTGAACTTCAATGGTTGAATAATATTAGAAAATATTAAACTGTTTGGACTATATATTTCTATTTTTAAAAGTATAACTATCATTATTTTTATTTTTACTCATGGTTTAAGACTTTCATACATGGAAATAATATGTTTTAATCAAATAAACCCTGAATTTCCTACTCTCCAGTTTCTGATCTCCAGACCCCACTGCTAATGTAGCCAGGGGATTCTGTCATTCTGGGCCCATTGTTAGCTGTGAAGGGATCCTTGGTCAGACACAATAATGTGTGGAGTAAAATTGTGGTGAATAATGCATTCTTTAAGTACATACATGTTAGTTTTGACAGATGCATTGTATGCAGGAAAGGTAAATCCACAACCAGAATAAATATCTACTCCAGAAAGGACAAGTCATCCCTTTCATGGAGGAAATGATCCAATGTAGTCATCCTGCTACCAAGTCACTGACTGGTCACCCTTGGGAATGGAGCCATATATGAGGCTGAATGCTGGCCTCTGCTGGTATATATGGTACTCAGAAGCAGCTGTACCCAAATCAGGCTTGGTGAGTTGCTGTGGGATAATGCTTTTTTACACTGGTTTAATAAAACACTGATTGGCCAGTAGCCAGGCTGGAAGTATAGATAGGATAAGCAGACAAGGAGAATTCTGGGAAGAGGAAGGCTGAGTGAGGAGACGCCAGCCTACCATCCAGGAAGCAGCATGTAATGGTACACAGGTAAAGACACAGAACACGTGGGGTTGGGGATTTAGCTCAGTGGTAGAGCGCTTGCCTAGCAAGCACAAGGCCCTGGGTTCGGTCCTCAGCTCCAATAAAAAAAAAAGACACAGAACACGTGGCAACATATAGATTAACAAAAATTGACTAAAGAGCTAGTCGGTAGTAAGCCTGAGCTAATGACCAAGCAGTTTTAATTAATATAAGCCTCTGTGTGCTTACTTGGGGGATATGAGTGAGAGAGATTTGTCCCAACTGCCAGTAGGCCGAGACACAGGAAATCTTTCAGCTACAGTGAGTGATATTCCATGTTCTCAAGCTCATGCTTAACCTTCATCTCTCCACCATGGCAACATTTTCTATGGTCACATTGATCAATGGCAGGGTGAAAGGGAGAAGAGGTTGACTGTTCAAGTATGAGTTATGCTATCGACTTGATTATTGAAATCTTCGTCAGCTTAAGTTACCTTTTGCTGAGCATTACATGATACACAAGTATCTCCATGTTCTTCAGCCATTTGGAGAAACATATCAACATGTTTTTTCCCCAGTTGTTTCTCGCCAATTTTCCAATCATATTCTTTACATGTCACTGATCATGAAGCTTATACTATCTGGGTTTATATCAGCTTGACATAAGCTAGAATCTTCAGAGAGGAAGGAGCCTCAATTGAGAAAATGACCCACAAAAGGTCCAGATAAAGGCATTTTCTTACTTAGTGATCAATGAGGGAGGCCTTGCCCAGCCCATGGTGTGTGGAGCCATCCCTAGACTAGTGATCCAAGTCCTAGAAGAAAACAGGATGTACAAGCCATGCGAAGCAAGCCGGTAAGCAGCAACCCTCCCTGACCTCTGTATCAGCTCCTGCCTCCAGGATTTTGCTCTGTTTGAACTCCTATATTGACTTCCTTCAGTGATAAACAGTGCTGTGGAATGTAAGCCAAATAAACCCTTTCCTTCGCAACTTCCTTTTTGGTCATGGTCTTTCATCACAACAATAGAAACCCTCACTAAAACAGTCAATCCACTGACTACAGCCCATAAATCAGTGAATAGTCATGCACCTGACCATTTTTCTTCCAAACAAAATGTATGACCATGTGTAATGCCTGAAGTTGTGGCCACTTTGGAGATGTCCTTTCACTGGTATCTTTCAGGGTTGTCCCATAAAGGGGTTATAGTGCTGTAGTGGTTCACTTCTGAGTAGTGCCTACATAACATGCAGAACCACCAGTAAACCAGGCCCTAGTCTTCTCTTCCTCAGTCAACTGATTAAATGGCACATCCCATGAGGCTATAGGTGTATGATGGGCAGCAGACATCATTGTAATGGGAATAGAAACCATAGCCATTTTGGCAACTTCTTCCTGTAATTTGCTTTTGCCCTCAGGACCTGTTCAGGCCCAATCACATATATACCACTTCCATTTTTTTTTCCAGAGCTGAGGACCGAACCCAGGGCCTTGGGCTTGCTAGGCAAGCGCTCTACCACTGAGCTAAATCCCCAACCCCACCACTTCCATTTGATGATAGATTTCCTAATTTATGACTTAGTTGATCAGATAATACCAAGCTCATGCTGCACAGCTCAGATTGCATGGTAAATTGGTGGCCAGTTGTCAAATGTTCCATTTCCACTCAAGCCCAATATTAGGTCAAGGGCTGTCTGCCAAAGTTGTATGGAGATAGTGGTAGAGCACTGCTCTAAAATTCCAATGGTCTCTTTTGTGATTCACCTATAGGTGTCTTGCAAAGACTCCAAACACCATCCTTATCAGCCACTGATATCTCAAGTGCCATCAAGTCTGCTGGATCAACTGGTCAAAGCTGTAGAGCAACATGTACAATAGCCTGTACCTGTTGAAGAGCCTTCTCATGTTCCATGCCCCATACAAAGCTAGCAGCTTTTAGAGTCACTTGGTATATGGACTAGAGTGACACATCTTTGTGAAGAACATACCATCTCTAGAATCCATGTAGACTGACTGAACTTATTGCTACTTTCTTGGTGGTGGGAGGTGCCAGGTACAACAACATATGCTTCTCCTTAGAAGGAATATCTCTGCATCCCCCATGCCACTGGACTCCTAAGAACTTCACTGAGGTGGAAGGTCCTTGAAATCTAGTTTGGTTTATTTCCCATTATCTAATATACAGAAGTGTTACCAAGTACAAAGCAATTGCTACCCTCCTCTCTTGGTTCTATCAGAATAATGTGATCAATACAGTTGACCAATGTGATATTTTGTGGAAGAGACAGATGATAAAGACCCCTTTGATCTAAGTTGTGACACAAGGATGGAGGGTTGAAGTATCCTTGAAGTAAAACTGAAAAAGTTTACTGCTGGCCTTGAAAACTGAAAGGAAATTGCTCATTTCTGGTAATTCTAATGGACAGGTATAAAAGAAAAAGGCGTTTACTAAATCAATAGCTGCATACCATGTACCAGGAGATTGGTACATATGGGTCAGGCCATTATGGACATTGCTTTATCTATCCTTAATTTGTTCAATTGAGGATACCACATCAGGTACATCAGGTGCAACTGAAGTCACTACTTGCTTGAGTATTTGATAGTCAACTATCATTCTCCATAATCCATCTTCCTTGTGCACTGGCCAGAAAGAAAAGTTAAAGGGAGATGTGATGGAAACCACCACCCTCAAATCCTTCATGTCCTTGATGTTGTCACTAATTTATTCTGTTCCTCCAGAGATGAAATAATGTTTTTGATTCACTATTTTCCCTAGCAGAGGCAATAATACAATGTATTTAGCCGTCCCAAACACAACAGCCCTTACTCCACAGATCAGGGAACCAATGTGAGAATTGGGACAATTCTAAGTTTATCTATCCCAATTATATACTCTGGACTGGGGAAATAACCACAAAATGAGTCTGACAATTCACTGTCTCTACTGTGAGTAAGACTTCAGCCGAAACTTCATTAATTGGCCGGGAGGTGGTGGCACATGCCTTTAATCCCAACACTGGCGAGACAGAGCCAGGTGGATCTCTGTGAGTTTGAGGCCAGCCTGGTCTACAGATCAAGATCCAAGACAGGCACCAAAACTACACAGAAACTCCATTCATCACCTGAAATCCTTAAGCCCCTACTTTAACTGGAGGGTCACCATTTTTCTTGGAATTATTATCTATTCAGAAGTAATAGTCAATAGACCATTAAAGGTCTGATTGTTTCCTTTCCCCTAGTGTGCAGTTACCCTTGTAATAAGTTTATGTCTCTCTGGGAAAGGACTGGAAAACATTAACTGTAAAACGCTTAGGTATTTTGTCAAGGTCCTTCCTCAGGGGAACTTGGCCACCATCCATTCATTGAAAGGGTTCTGAGTCTGCATACTTGCTCAAGTCTAGAAATTGGTTTAGGAGATGAGATTTCCTTTGCCATGATCTAATGGAGCCTTTCTTTCACTTTTTAGAGAATATTTTCATTTATTCAGATCAAATAATTTACTTTAGGCTCCTTATCTGCTTCATAGCTGGAAACACCATGATTTATTAGCAAATACCAAAGGTCCATATGAGTCATAACACCATACAATTCACTTTGAATGTACTGAGCATTATGGGTCAGGCCATTATGGACATTGCTTTATCTATCCTGCCCAATATGATGCCTATAATCACCTTGATTTTGGTGATTCATTCATTGCTTCCACACTGTCCCTGCTCCTTCAGGGCCCAATGGAACCCATTGTATTTAACCCATCAAACTGAAAAAGCAGCATCTCCAAACCCAAGGCCCGGCACAGAGAAAAGGGCAAGAGCAAAGCTCTTAAAATATGCTGCCCCTCTCACTAGTTTGCATCTTATAGGATTAGTGAAGGTCATGTCTTGTGGGCTTTCTCACCATAGAAGGGTAGGTTTTTTTATAGCATACCTACCCTCGTACAATTTCCCTAAATTTTAAAATCCCTTTATCAACACTAACTCAAGAGATCAGGGATCTCTAACTCCTTTTCAATAGGCCATTTTGGATACATGCTTCAGCCAAACATTCACACTTTTGACACTTTCTTCTTTTAAAACTCTGTTAGCTTCCATATTAAACCTAGAATCTCCACTAAGTGGGTCTATATTGATAAACTCAGACTGATGCAGTTTTATGTTTCTTCCCCCATTAACTTACACCTTTAAAATCTATTCCCATCTATATTCCTCAGACTGAATTAATTAGCAAACTCATTAAACTCTTTAATAGTATCATGTACTTTCTCATGGACTATGTTTTCTATCTTCCCTCTAGGAGCCTGCTTAGCTCTAAGTTTGGCTATAGATCTAGGGGCAGCTATTGGTGGGATCTGAGGAGCATCATTATTGTCTTGCCTGGAAACTCCTTCAGAAAGTGTCACTGCTTTTTTAGCAGGCATTGAAGATTATATGTGTGGGAGGATGATAGTCTATAACAAAGGCAATCAAAGAAAAGACCCAGTGTGATGTGTGGGTTGTCACCCTTCATATTCATGGTTCCTGGGATCCCACAGACTACACCCAGACACAAACAAGTTATTGTTTTTGCTCTTGGTTACCTTCCGAAATTTGATGGTAAGATCCTATTGCTGAAGACACTATATGCTTGAGTCATAGAACATGCAAAAATCAGGCTACCGTTGAGATAAAAACTTCTTCCCAACTTACAAGCTTTCATACTGTCAGAAGGTGCTAAACATGCTACCAGGGGAGAAAAGTAATCAACATTATTAACCTAGATGTATATTATGTGAGCTACAATCATGACAAGCATTGAACAATATGCCTGTTGGTGCAATATTGGCAAGAATATTTTGCTAGTACAAATAGTTACCTGATTGTATTTAAGTCACACTCTACAAGGTGAAACTTATATTTATACTCTTAACTGGTCCAAAAAACACTTTTTGTATAGGTCATAAACTCTAGTGCCAAACCTAAACTATTATTTGACTTGATAGTTCTATTATTTTTACTTGATTGTACTGGCGTGCTCATATGAACAGTTTCAATATTTTGTTTTTACTTTCCTGAAAATATTACACGTGTGTTAGTTGCAACTATTAAGAATTGCTGTAAGTATAAATATAATTTACTATTTAATAATATCAATGTTTAGTATTATGTAGATGACAGAAATCTTTAATTTACTTCTAAGTGAAGGGTACTTGCATATATTTGAATATGAATGAACGAGATAAAATGATGTTAAAATGTGTGTGCCTTAAATAGAAAAAATAAATCAGACTGGATAAAAATGTTTCATAAGAAAGAAGGTTATTTCAAAAATTGACATAAGTAGACAAGGAACAGTTATCCTATAAACAACAAGTGGAAATCTATTATAGATTATTTACATTATGCTCTAGTCTTTTCATGTCAAGAGTTAAAGAATTAAAAAATTGTCATTATGATATAAAAGAGGAAATGTTTCATTAAATTTGAAGTTCTTAAAGACTTTGGAATGAATAAACCTACTCCTTCTAAACTTTCATTGACTTTGTATATCTTTACGAAAAAGGAAAACAAATAGAGAACAGAAAAATATTTTCTGAAATTCAAACTTGTAAATGTTGGCCGTGAGAAAAGAAGAAGCCTCAACCGTTCTTTCTTCTGTCTCCTTTGCCTTGGAGTTTCTTGTTTATGGGTGTTTATAAAAGTGAATGAAATTGAAGAAAGTTGCTGCGGGACATCTTTCTCTACACTGTATGTGTTGCTGCCATTGGCTAATAAATAAATCTTCATGAGCCTATGACAGGGCAGGATGCATCCAGGTGGGAAAATCCAAGAGGGATAGTGAGAGGAGGAAGGCAGAATGAGGACACCAGCCCACCATCCAAGGAACAACATGTAATGGGACACAGGTAAAGCCACAAATAGGTGGCAATACATAGATTAATAGAAATGGGTTGAGTTAAGTTACAAGAGCTAGCTAGCAAGAAGCCTGAGCCATAGGCCATACAGTTTGTAATTAATATTAAGCCTCTGAGTGATTATTTTATAAGTGCCTGTGGGACCGAAGATGAGAGAGATTCATCCAGACCGTGGGGCTAGGTGGGATCAGAGAAACTTCCAGCTATAGACAGTTTCATGTTCCAATTCAGAAGAAAAATGATTAAGTGTATTTTGACATGGCCACAGAAATATGCACATTATGGGATATCTTCATATTTGTGCCCTTCTCTCTATCCTAGTTGTCACTTAGATCAATAACTCAACACATGAAGCCATGATAAAACTTAATAGTAATGCCAGGGAATTGCTTGGAAACAGCTATGAAGAGACACTGGCAGCAGTTGGAGCAAATTAATCTTGTGTTTCACGAGTATGGTGGAGCGCAAAATTTTACAGCCACTATGGAAATCAATATGGTGGTTACTCAGAAAGTTGAGAATCAATCTACTTCAAGATCCAGCTATACCACTCATGTGTATATATACAAAAGACACTCCATCCTACCACAACCACACATGCTCAACCATGTTCATTGTGTCTTATTATTTGTAACAGCCAGGAACTGGAAACAACCTAGATTTACCTCAAAATGGATTAAGAAATTAATACATTTCCACAATGGAGTACTACTCTGCTATTTAAAAAAATGACATCATGAATTTTGCATATGATTGGATTGAATTAGAAAAGAACTTCCTAAATGAGGAAAACCAAACCCAGAAAGATACAAATGACATGTATAATTTCATTCTAAATGGACATTAGCTGTTAAGTTCATGATAACCAAGCTATAATATAGACCCAGAGAGGTTAGGTAATGAGGTAGGGCCATGAGGAGGGGCATGGCTCTTGCTCAGAAAGGGAAATAGAATAGACTTTTTTGGAGGACTAAGAATGGGTAGGGACAGGAGGGGGAATCTGAAGATGGTGGAGATGAAGCAGACGAAGAGAATGCAGGCAGAGATAGCTAGAAATTGGCAGGATTTGGGGGGTATTGTTAAAATCTAGTGCAGATGAAGCTGCCTGGAATCTATGAAGGAGATCCTATTGAGGACTCCTAAAATGGGAAATACAGAGTCTCAATTGGCCATCTCTTGTTGTCAGGCAAGGCTTCCAGTGGCAGGACTGGGTTGGATTCAAATTATGTTGTTGGCCAAGATGGTCCTGTGGAAATCCCCAAATAACCTAGGACATTGTTAAAACAAATGGTTACTCTCAGCAAACTGACCACAGAGTCCTATTGCCATGGGCAACATCTACACAATCCTTTGAACATAGAGAAGTCGAGCTAGTGACCTAGTGTCTACATGGAGACTTCACCCTCAAATTCTAGTGTTTTTGGTGTGGGAAGGTCCTCTGAAGGCTACAAAAAGAGAAATGTGGACGTCAACACAGACACAAAACCTTTGGCCATATTCTGTCCTGCCTGCAAATTATACTAGAGCAATTTGTGAGTGTATACCCTCACAACTTGTGAGGGTAGTCAATGTCTAATATGACCTAAGTCTGACTCCATGAGAAGGAACCCATACCTGACACTGCATAGGTAACCAAGAACCAGAGATTAGATAGCCCAGACACCTAGGACAAAACCAAACACTACTGGTCAAAAAAAAGTATCAATAGACTCCTAAAGATATTCTCTTATACTCATAGATTGGTGTCTTATCCAGTCATCATCAGAGAGGTTTTCTCAGGTAGCAGACGGGAATAGATGCAGAGACCTGTAGTAAGACAGGCTCATAGGGTCAAGGAAATTGGCCCAGACCAGTTGCCAAGTCATGCACATGACATACTTCTTGTGAACCAACCTGGAGTCTGCCTGAGGGCCTAACAACAGTTGGTGTCAGAGTTCCTGATTGTGCCCAGCCAATGAGGGATAACCACACAGATTGGGTGCTGGGAGAAGGGTATATAAGGCCTTCTCTGTTATTGAATAAAGGAGTTTGTTATTTGCCTTCAATGGACTCCTGGTGTCTGTGCTGTTGAAGCTGTGCCTTCTCACCCCCTCCCCCGAGGAAGCCTTTGGAATCCAAGTAACAGAGACCCACAGCCAGACATTATGCAGAGAGCAAATCTAAATTGGAGGTCTCCATCAAATCCTTCCTCTCAGAGCTTAGGAGTTCCCAAGGAAAAGGGGGCAGAAAGGTGGTAAGAGCCAGAGGGGATGGAGGAAACCAGGAAAACAAAGCCCTCCAAACCCCCAAATCAAGGCGATTATGAACTCACAGAGAGTGACTCATCAAGCACAGGACATACATGGGTCTCTACCAGGTCTTCTTTGCATGTATTGCATCTTTTAGTTTAGCATTTTAATGGGACTCCTGAATGTGAGAATAAGTGGGTCTCTGATTCTTGTGTCTGCCTTGAGACTATTTTCCTCTTGTTGGGTTGCCATTTCCACCTTTGATATGAGTTTTTACTTCCTCGCATTACATTTCATTTTATTATATTTGATTATTATCTCTTAGAGGCCTGTTCTCTTCTAATTTGAGACAGAAAGGGAATAGATCCAGATGGGAAGAGAGGTGGAGAGGAACTGGGAGGAGTAGAGGGAGGGGAAACTATAATCAGAATATATTGCATAAGAAAAGGATAATTTTCAATAAAAGGGAAAAAAAGAGTGGTTAAAAAAAGGAAAGAAAATTTCCTACTGTGAAAAATCCTAAAGGACATGCAACTTTGCATGGTGACATTTGCAAGGTCTTAGGCCCCTACCTGCTATTCCCTCTCTTCT
>CABHPH010152151.1:28178-72430 GCA_902168325.1 Peromyscus nudipes | reverse complement strand
TATATACTTAATATTATCACTGAACATTGCAGAAACTTGAAAACAGTGATGGATATAGAAAAGACTGCAAAGAAGGGGAAGATGTCAAGTGTGCCTTGATTGCTGGTAGATGCTAATGGATGACTGGGTTGAGATAACTAGACCAAGATAATCTAGATGACTGTTTTAGCTTTTTCTGGCTAAGGGGTAAGTAGAAGTATACAGGAGGAAAGTGACAGACAATCACAGCCTGACTCCTCAGGACTCACAATTGCCCTTGGGCTGACTGACAGGGGGTTTGGGGCATAGCTCTTTCACTGAGCATACTATGTTGCAAACATAAACACATTTGTGCCTTTTCATACTGTCAGAATATACAGAACAACAATATATTCACAAATAGATATTTCAGTGGCAGCAATTTTTCAGATACTCCTGCCTTCTTCAGTTGTTGTGACTAAGGTAGAATAAGTTTTGTTATTATTCTAATTGTAATTACTAATATTTATCCTTAGATCACACATTACACACCACAAAGTAAATATGTATACACACATCATTATCATGATCACCATCAATTTCAATCTATCTGTTATATACCCATCATTTCTTTAAGTTACAGAATCTTTTTACAGGTATATATTACTTGGAAATTTCAAAGGATTGAGAAGCCAGAGCCTGGATACTGATAGGAATGTGAAAGAACCCATATGTCCCAGCTTAAGAAAATAGCTTTAGGTCTCCATAGATGCAGTGTCTGCTCCTGCTGCTGTTGCTGGAGTACAGGTGGGAGAAGAGCTGTAGAGTTGAGATTAGGTATATAATTGAAAGTGTAGGAGTGGGTCAAGAAAGATGAATGGGAGACAGTTGAAGGGCCATGCAGGTGGGTGTAAACACGCCAGTTGGAGCTGATACAACAACAGCAGAGAGGGATAGAGTGCAACTGATGACCCCAGGAAACTTAAGATTTCTTTGACTGGCATTTATTGATAGTCATACACTTGGTGGTAAGATGACAGGTCAGTGGAGCTGCTGCCATCCCAGTGCTAAGTATCCATCTCTTTAGTGAGTCCAAATGAAAGAAATACATTTCTACACTGGTCTGTTAAACTATATAAATTTTGAGCCTCATTTGTCTTATATGACATAAACATTCCCAAGTAAACCTATCAACCAGATTCAGCAAAATAACATGATGAGGTAGTTCCATCTCTACTCCCAAGAATAACTGATTTACCAGTATTTTCTGTGTAGATGGTGCTGGACAGATCATGGAGAATCTATGTGTGCGTGCAAAAACATTCTCTACCCAGAAAAGACAGTGAAAATCTGCTTGTGGGCCTTTGGAGAATGCTCAATAAAGTGCTTACTTCGCAAAATGAGGGCCTATTTAATCCTCACCAGCCAGATAAAACCAAGACATGGACATTCATGCTCTTAATTCTAACAATGATAGCCAGAGGCAGGTAAGCCCCTGGGGCTCCCTACAAGTCATTATAACTCATTACAAGAAATAATGAGGCTCAGGGACATACACCTTCAGGAAACACAAGGTGGATAAGTGATTGCGGAAGATATTTTGAAGCTAAATTCTATTCTACATATGCTACCTCACAGGTTTATATGCATGCAACACACACATGTTCACATACCTATACCACACACATAGACACACAGAAACACAGACACACACACAGAGACCCACATGTGAAATCCTCATGTAAGATGAAATCTTTCTCAGGACAGGATTTTCATTCTGAAGTGAAAAGTCATTTTTTACACAATATAAGTAGCTTAGGTCAGAACACAGCCAGATCTGAACAATATTATTCGCTTTTATGTCTATCATTGTTTATATGTATGTTTAGATTCTCAATCCTGCTGTTCAATCTTAATCTTCTTCTACACACAAAAAAAAAAGAATTCCATACCAAATCAAGAATGAGTGTTCCCATTGACTCCAAACTTCCATCCTTCAGGAGGGATCACTTACTGATCTAATTTGGTTGTTATTCAGTTGCACTTAAAATCCATACTGGAAATATATGTTTTTTTTTTCAGCATGGTGTGTTTGTGTTTTATTATGTCTTTTTGATAACCTAAATTTCTAAAATAAACTATATTGGTCTATTCTTCTCTGATCACTGACTCTAAACAATCTTTCTACTCCATCTTCCACAAAGGTCTCAGAACCCTGAAGATAGGGATGTGGTATAGACGTCTCACTTGCAGCCGAGCTCTACAGAGTCACTCATTCTCTGAACTTTGACCTGCTGTGTGCTTCTGAATTAGCCACATACACTTGCAACATGAGAGTTCTCTGATGAGGTATGAGAGCTACATAAATCTACACATGACTTTCGATATATGACTTTAGAATGTAGTTTGGTACTATATACATTTTGCAAAATAATATGCCTTGAGTGACTATAAACTTCCAAACTAAGTGCTGGAGGCCAGGTTGTCGTATCAGCCATGTGCTTCCTCCTGTAACGTGCTTTATGAGAAAGTCGTTGGTTACCCTCTTTATATTTGTGCCATTAGTTCATCCGTGGGCACATCTTGTCAAATTGACCATTCTTTCAGTTCATGGAGTTCACAAATGCTTAGAAATACTGACATTTTCTTCTACCTAAGGATTGTCTAGCAATTTCCAGTGGCATGAAACTTAAAAGACTTAAACTTGCCGGGCGGTGGTGGTACATGCCTTTAATCCCAGCACTCGGGAGGGAGAACCAGGGGCATCTCCGTGAGTTCGAGGCCAGCCTGGGCTACCAAGTGAGTTCCAGGAAAGGCACAAAGCTGCACAGAGAAACCCTGTCTCAAAAAAAAAGACTTAAACTTGTGAATGAGTGCATTGAATATTGGCTAGAATTCTAAGGCACTAGATATATGTCCTTGTGTTCTCTACATTTTTTTTCTTTTTAGCATTTTGCTGGAAATGAAAGAAGGAGGCTCTTTTGTCTTTAGGCATATGTAAGAGATTTCGTAGAACAGGAAATCATACATGAATTCTGTATTTACTAATTCATAATGGATGAACAAGATATTTAAGTTTAGCTATTTTAAAAATTATGCAAAATAGAGACAATATTTCCCTTCTGTTTTGTGACAAAAACAAGTGTCATTTATTCAACACTAAACACATTAGGTACTGATTGTTTTTTCTATTCTAGTTGAAAAATGCTTAAGATTTTCTTTATAAATACTAGAATTATCTTAACACTCTTCAGACCTTATGACCCATATGACCTTATTTCTAATTTCATACAAAAGTTCCATAGGCTATATGCCATATTATGAAATAATTAAATACACATGTACTTTAAGTATTCCAAGAAAGAAAAGATTTTTTTAAGTATATATTCTCAAAAGGTAAAAATATGTGAATACAGAGAAAACACTCTGAAGTATTTACTTTGCCTCTCTAACGCCTGGTAAACTTCTGAAAGATCTTAAAAGTTTGAATGATACTTATGGTTTATATTCCATGTTGCAGACATAGCTAAGTGGAAGAATGAATGCTTATCATGGGTGAGGCCCTGGCTTGATCCACCAGCAACACTGTGTGTCCACCCCCCAAAAAAAGTATTTATAAAGAATTGAACTGTCCTTTTAATGTCAAAGCTAATGGTAGAAGGGTAATTGCTTCCTAGAAGATAAAAAGATAGTGTTATATGGACTGTTTAAAAGGGTGGGTTATGAACAAAAATAGATTGCTGCTTTCCTTCAAATGGGATGTTTTGTTGTTCTGAATGATTCATTGAAGGCAGTTTCAGCAAAACTAGCAAGTTTAACTGACTTCAAAGAAATGTTGAAGCAATTCAACATGTATGAAATTGAGTTTAAGTTTCTCTGTATAAATGCCTATTTTAAAAGTTAAAAAGTTGAAGTTTGGAAATGAATGTGAAATCAAGCTTCAGTATATTTACTGAATGTTACAGTGGAAAAAGCAACTAGGTAATTCATATTTGAAAACAGATATGAAATACTTAGACCATAAATAACTTTAGCTGTGTTTGTGATAATGCTCTTAATCATTACTAAGGGCATGTGTCATTTAAGTACAGACCAGTCCAATTAAATTGTATCTTGTTGAACTTTGAATATTATGAAATATTCATAAATATATGTATTAAAAACTAATACTTATAAAAAAAGAAAAATCAAATCTCTAGCTACTTTGAAATAAAATTCCAGCCAAACAGGAAAAGCATGGCAAAAGAAGCTCCTGTCATGCTTGGAAGCTGAATCATGCAGAGAATTACTCAAATCCAAATAAAACAGGGAACAGGAGAATGTCAGCACTTAATTGACTTTCTCTTGTCCCCCTTTTATGCAGTCTGAGCCATCAGCTCATGTAAGGGTAGCTTCCAATTTATGGTAGGTCCCTCTCTTCTCAATTAATCCTCCCTGGAAACACCATCACAAACACTTCCATATGTGTGTCTCCTTGGAAATTCTAAGTCTAGCTAAGTTGATATTGAAGATGAATTGTCACATTAATGTTGATTGGAAAGTAAAATGTACAGTTAGAATGAATCATTTGAAACCTGTCTAATTCTGTCCATCATGTAAATTAAAGAAAATACATGTAACTAAAGGGTTACTTAAATGTAGTGCAAATTCAAAGAAATACAGAAGGCAGATTTGAGTTTTCTTTACTTATTAGTTTCATCATTCTGTTTTACTTACACTTTGATTAATTTAAAATAATCTTTTTATTACTATTTAGAGTAAGCTATAACTTCCTTATCAAATAAAGGAAGGAATATTTATACAGATATATTTCCACTCAGGACAATGTTAGAACAAACTGAGAATATCATGAATGTGAATTTACTAACAAGTTGATAAAATATAGATTTTTATTATCTATTCAAAAATATATTCTGACCATAAAATATACCTTATTTAAAATTAGGATTCAAATGTCGAACACATTCTGTAGTTATGAAAGATAAAATTAAGTCAAGTAATGTTTTATTTGGCTATAAAACAATTAGATTTTCAACGATGAATGAAATAATGTTGAAAGTGCAAAAAGCGATCAATATTATATGTGCTTCCATGAGCCAAACTTAAGACAAACTAAGCAGCTGAAGAACAATGCTGGGGATGGTTGCTGGCATAGAGTAAATCTGAAATGTCACACATGTGTGAAAATCTAAACACCGAAAAAAGTTTACAAATATTTGTAGAAAGGTCATAAAATTAAATTATTTACAGAATTTGAGAATGCTTGGGTAATTGATTACGCAGTGAATAAATGAAAAATCTCTATATAATAACAGGAATCTTAAACACAATATTTTGAATCAGATAGCACCTAGTTTCTCTCAAGTCAAAAAAAATACAAGACTGTATTCTTTTTAAGAATTTTTCAATACGATGAGTAAAAATACATGAAACTTTTTCAATTTCAAATGATTTAAATTATTTTTGTTAAATTTTCACAATATCCTTAAATCTAGAATTAAGAACAGACCATTCATCTAAAAGCTGAACAGTGTCAGCAAAACATTTTCCTAGGAGAGTTATTAAAGTTTCCAATTGAAGTCTCGATGAACAGTCATTAAGTAGACTCTTGTGAATTTAAGATATGCTAAATTATAAGATTCAAAGGGTCCCTTCTTTCATGTGAATTAACTGATAAACAGTTTTCTTATTTTGATAGGGAAAAGCCATTTCCAACAATAGCACAAGGGAATAAAAAAACAAACAACAAATGAAAAATAGTCTATCTGTAGCTCAAGAATTCAAGAATTAGCAGATTAACAGACTAAAACTGACTCAACCCATTTCAGGTATTTACCATCCTATATCAGATATCATACATTTTAAATAAAAAGAAAACTTGTTTACATCTAAACTGCTCGACTGCCAGCCCTTGAACAGACAAGTTAATATAAAGGAAGTATATAGGAATCATTGCCAGGAGCACCACACCATCATTGTCCTGAAAACAAGATGACCCCATTGAGTCCGCAAATTACCAAGTCTCTGAAAAAGCTGAAAGAATACTGCTCTTCATGATTCTTTTGTAGCTAAATTATTAAGTAATTACAAGGATTTCTTCATGGAACCTACAGCTTTATGAATGAAACTGATGGTAAAGTCTAGAAAACTTGGAGGCAAGGAACATTTCAGGGTAGACGGGTTGATAATGGTAGCAGATAACATGTATCCTCTCATTGCTGAGAATTGCCATCTACTAGTAAAATGACACAAGCCCTGTCTTCTTTCCATTTCCCCTTTTACCTCCTAATTTATCTTTTACAGTATCAAGAACCAGTCACAATGTCTGGACAAGTAACAAGGAGGCCTTTATGTGCTGCTATGCATGTATGTGTGCATTGCAATTCCATTTATCATTCTGTTATATGGGGATTTGGGAGGGGGGGAAGGAAAAGGAGGAAATGATATATTATAATCTCAAAAAAAGAATATGCTATGAATTAAAAAAATTCTAAACAAAGTAATCCAAAAGAAATTATTCTCATTGATGTTTCTATTCAAATTAATTATTTACATGAAATATATTATGTGATAGCTATCTTTGCAATATGTACATACATATTTTTGGAAAATTTCTGAGTTTTTCTTATGCTATGATAAAATGCGTATCTTATTTTTAGGGTCCATTTATACATATAATTTTCAAACATATATTTTATTCTTTTTTTTGTTTGTTTGTTTGTTTGAGACAAGGTTTCTCTGTGTAGCTTTGCACCTTTCCTGGAACTCACACTTTAGCCCAGGCCGGCCTCAAACTCACAGAGATCTGCTTGCCTCTGCCTCCCGAGTGCTGGGATTAAAGGCGTGCGCCATCACCGCCCGACTATTTTATTCTTAAAAGTTCAGTGTATTGCCAGGTGGTGGTGGCACAAGCTTTTAATCCAAGCACTCGGGAGGCAGTGACAAACAGATCTCTGTGAATTCGAGGCCAGCCCGGTCTACAGAGTGAGTTCCAGGAAAGGCTCCAAACCCTGTCTCAAAAAACTATTCAATGTATTGAGTTATATTCTTTAAGTATTTACTATTTATTTATAGAAGATTAAGTGTGGAAATAACTGATACTTGATACTGTGGTTTTTTTCAAATTTAAACATAATAGAATTTTCTTGTTGAAGGTTAAACCAAACTTATAAATACATGTAGGTGAGTTTGAAGAAAGATGAAGTATATAGAATGCTTAATTAAAAATAATGTGTCTTGTAAGTGGCCGTATATCCCCTAAAATCTGTCTACATTCAAAACTTACAAATCCTATAGATTTGTTATGTTGTATAATATCATTATTCTCTATTTTCAGTGGTCAATGAAGAAAATTGATTCTGATTATATTTCTCAACATTTCCTTGCACACTAGTCATGTGAGCACTTACACTTAGTCTCAGCTGTAAAGCCACGCTCTAAAAAATTCGATAGTGTTTATTACTGACAAGCGCCTGTATATGGTACAGTAGGTCTTCAAGTAGAAAATTCATGTTCTCAAGTACAAACCAGTTTGTCCTGTCTATGAGTTCCCTGATGTTTTAGCTTCCAAATCACCTGTAACATCCACAGAGGAGAGAAAGCATAATAAACACATCTTTCTTCCTCTGGGTTGCCACAGATTCTATTTTAAACCTGTGCAACATGGCAGCTTGTGCTTTGCTCTTTTCCAAGGACAGTCTTGTCCCTGTGTTCCTAGCGTTCTAACCTCAGGGAACTTCACGTCCCTTCATACACACTGGAGTCAGTTTGTGATCTGAAGCAGGTTTTAGTATTTTTATATTTAATGCGCTATAGAGTATTATATAAACAAGGCCTCTGAGTAAATTTCCTTTTGAAAACTATGGTAAATCTTCTGAAACCAATAACAACATTATAATCCAGAAATGATAAAAAATTACTTTGGGAAAGGTGAAACAGATTTTATCACTATGAAAGTTTATATTTCCAATGACATAGAAATAATTCTATTTGTATGTCAATATCTCCAATAGACTACATTATCCATTTATTTAACTGAAGCAGTCTATTGCTGAATATAATATTTTTCATTTAGAATTGCATTCTTCTGCACAGGAAGCAAGAAATTACATAAAACTTTATTTTCCTCATGTAGCCATTGTATCTATTATTTTTTTTACCAGTATGATGCTAAATTTTCTGTATACAGACCAATTATTTTCAGTCCCTTGAAAATTCTTTCACAGACATAGATTTAGTATTTCATGCACTGCAGGCATCTCTCCAGCTATGTAGTTACCGTGATGGACAAAAACAGATTTTATCCAAGATATATTTGTAAAGTGTTTTATAGACAAACTGCCCCCTAGAAGCTGTACTTTAGAGTATTGAAGTCCTCTGAAAGAGCTCTGTATGTATGAGTCACCATCTCACAGGGCAAATTACTTTTCCTACTCTGTCGTTGGCCTCTTGGTATAGTTTTATTGACTTTTAGAACCTACTCTGGTGGCTTCCTTGCATGTGTGATTGATAGTGCCGTTTATGCTGATTTCACTATTTGTTTTCGGCTCTGTGCCTGCGACATTTCTTTCCATGGCATCAATAACATGGAATAGGCTTTATATCAGGGTTGGCATTGAACTGGAGACTGTAGTCGGATGCTACATTAAGAAGTAGATAGTATCTAACTACTGGAATTTTCAGTCGATGGACCAGAGACCAGTGTGTTTGGTCCAATTCTTGTTGTACATCTTTCTAGAGTGCAGAATTTGCATCTTTTATAAGGAAGCATCAAATGTGGGGTATGCATGCAATATGATTCATGAACAAAGAAACCATGAATTTGAAGAAGAGTGGAGAAAGTATATGGGTATATAGGAGAGTGTTGAGGGAGAAAAATTAAAAGAGAAATGTAATTTAAAATGAGTTTAAATGGAATTACCTTGCATGTGTGGACAATGTCACTCCTAGAAGATGTAGATTATTAAATGAAAACTGCAATATAAGATATGTGATATCTACTTAAGGTTATTGTTCTAGAAGACCACAAAATTCTCTAGAATGACAGAAGCTATGCCTTTATCTTTGGTCCCATACCATAACTACATGGAAATACAGTATTGCTGGAGACACCACTCATTTTGGCTGTAAGACATAGAGAAATCAATTTCATAATAACTGGGAAACTTTCTCCTTTCATAGTAGTGGAAGATACTATGAAGCTTGGCAAGGGAGAATTGACATCAATTGTCTTTTTTTTGTTTGTTTGTTTTGAGTATACAGCAAGTCAAAATAAAAAATAACAATCAATAGATGGATGGATAGATAGGCAGACAGACAGATGGACAGGAAATTATCATCAAATTGTATGTTCAAAACATCCAACAAAAATGACTGAAGAAGCCTGTTTATGAGAGTAGCTGGAGAGAGTCCAAGACAAGACAGAGTGTCCTTTCAGGTGAGGGTTCCAAGACAAAGCAAGCAAACAATTGTCTTATCCAGGACTGAAAGCAGCAAATTTCAGTACTGATCTGACCAGCAATATGTGCTTACTAGCAAAATTGTGGCATGACTGTTGTGGGGTAACTAAATGCTTTGTCAGTGGATTTGGGGCTTGCTTCAAAGAAGGGCACTTCAGGAAAAAATATTTCAAAAATAGTTTCTACAGTTTTTTGTTTTTACTTTTCACATTGTATTTCTTTAATTAAAAAATGTTTATTTTTTACATACATTGGGTTCTTGCCTGCATATACATCTGTATGTGGATGACAGATACCCTGGAACTAGAATTACAGATAGTTGTGAACTGCCATGTGGGTGCTGGGAATTGAACTGGGGTCCTTTAGAAGAGCGGTCAGTGCTCTTTTTTTTTCTTTATTAAGAAATTTTTTATTAATTTTATATACCAACCACAGATCTCCCTCTTATCCCTCCTCTTGCTCCACCCCCCAACCTTCCTCCCCAATCCACCCCCCCATTCCATTCTAACCAAGCTCATGGGAACTCACCAAGTCTAGACTGACAGCTGTGGAGCCTGCATAGGACCAGACTAGGCCCTCTGCATTTGGGAGACAGTTGTGTAGCTTGGTCTGTTTAAGGGACCAGTGGCACTAGGATCTGGATCTATCCCTGGTGCATGAGCTGGCTTTTTGAAGCCTATTACCTATGGTGGGACACCTTGATGCAGGGAGACGGGCTTGGACCTGCCTCAGTTGAATGTACCAGGCTCTGCTGACTCCCCATGGAGAACTTCCCTTTTCACATTGTATTTTAATTACATTGCTCACATCCATTTTATCCCTCAAAACTTCTCATGTATTCTTCTCCACTCTCCTTCAAATTCATGACCTCTTTGTTCATCAATTGTTATTGCATACACACTCCATTTTTGATGCTTTCTTTCTTTTTCTTTTTTTTTAATGATCACACCATGTGACTCTGGTGAGCCTGCGGCTTGGAATGTAGAACAGACTATCTGTGAACTCTCAGAAATTTGACTGCCTCTCCTACCCTAGTGATGGGATTAAATAGGGCGGATACTGTGCTCAGAAAGTTGCACTTTGAAAGTAGATTACTAAAAAAAAAAAAAAAAAGTTTCCAATGGACCCTTAATTTCAGTTAACCAACCTATAAGTACCTTCTCTTTCCAGTTCACTCACTGTCATCCCTACGTAATCATTTATCCCACATTATCCTCTCCTTCTTTCATTTCATAAGTTTTCCACTGTTCCAGCACTATTCTTTTTCACTTGTGTTATAAGATAGTAGACTTCCTTATAGCTTTTCACATTACCTTTTGAGGAGGCGGGTAAACTCCTTCATCTTCCATATTCCCATGTACCTTCTTGCTAAGCCTATTGGCCTTGAGCATTCAAAAACTCAATACTTTCATTTTGTTTATAATCTGCTATGCCCTCTCCCTTTATAGGCATCTCTAAAGGCCACTTTCTGTTGTCCTGGCTATCAATTGTGTGCCAAGTTAAATACATAAAAGGAAAGATTTGGAGATGGATGCACATATGGGAGCAACCACATAATGTGCATGTACCTGGGCCTGAATCACCTCATGATGTAATTTTTTTTCCCATTTACTTGCAGTTTTCATTATAGCTGGGTCATATACCATTATGTTACATGACATACTTTTTCATTTTTCTGGCAATGTACATGCAGACTGATTTCTGTTCTAACAAACGACTCAGGTGAGAAGGATTTTGGAAGAGGCAGTCTTAATTGAGAAAGTGCTACAACCAGATTGGCCTGTCTGCATATCTATTTCACGTTTTATACATTGTTAATTGATGTGACTGAGTCTGTCCTTCGGGGGCTGTTGGATGATATATGAAAGCTGATCAAATGAGTAAACAGAACTTCTATAAGTCCTTTAATTCCTGCCTCCAGGATCCTGTCATGGGTTTCTTTGGTGAATTCCACAAAGAATGGACTGTAATAGGAAAATACAAGCAAAGTAACCCTTTTATCCTTGAGTTTGTCAGGGTTTCTATTACTATGAAGCGACACCATGGTCATAGCAACTCTAACAAAGGAAAACACTTAATTGGTGCTTGCTTGCAGGTTCAGAGGTCTAGTCCATTATCGTCATGGTAGGAAGCATGACAGTGCACCGGCAGACATGGTGCCGGAGAAGGGGCTGAGAGTTCTACATCTGCATTGGCAGGCAACAGGAAGAGAGTGACACAAGGCCTGATGTGAGCATCTGGCAACCTCAAAGCCGACCCCCAGTAACACACTTCCTCCAACAAGACCATCTTGACTATAGCAAGGCCACACCTCCAGTAATGGCACTCTCTATGAGTCTATGGGAGTCAGTTTCATTCAAACTACCACACTCTGCATGTAGCATATGTTTGTGGTGTTTTATCAGAGCAATATAAACAACAGCTAAGACAGCAAAGCAGCAGCGAAATGATGATCAAATGTCTCTGTAGTAGTGGGACACCATTGGACATAGGGTAGAACCTGTTAGTTTTATTGATTAGTACTCCTGTTCTCAGATTGCCTCTAAACAATTGGGTTGGGTTTCTCCCAACATTGGTCAGAAAAGGTTCTACATTTAGTGAACAGCAGTCAATGCAGAAATGCATGAATGATCAAAATGATAAGATTAACAGACGGTGTTCTGCCGTAAATGAGATATGAGTATTAACACCCCACCAACAAAGTTCAGGGAACATCACCAAATAGGGATTACAAAGAATGTAAGGCGAAGAGATAAAGAAGAATGCTATGAAATGCTGTCTTCTTGATGTGACATGACAAGCGCAGTCATGATCTCACAACAGTTTACCTGTGTAAAACCTATGCAAGATCCGTCACCACCCAAACATGACATAGTTGTGGTGGATTATCCACAAGCCACATACTGCACTAAGAATCTTTCGGGAATAGGTACCTGTGGGAGAGGAAAAATCATTCTTTATTTAGGATGTGACCTTTGATTGGTTTCTCCTGTCCCAGTGGATATGTCTACACATGCAATGATGCAATCACAAATATCTCTAATGGCACTTAGTGGGTTAACAGCAAAAAAATGAAACCTGATGTTGGAAGGAGTCATTTTGGAAGAGATATGGCTTGTGTTGGAAGGGGAAAGATGGAAAATTGGGGTAGATATGATTATATTTCATAATATATATTTATTTGTCAAAAATAAATAAAAACATTTTTAGAAAGTGTAAAGATTTTTATCCTAAGGCATATTTTAAAAAGGATCTCTGCAAAGACATTATTGCCCAATCACTGCATATTTTTATGGATCACTATAAACTCATGTTCTAGCTAATGACAGGATTTTTCCAGGAAAGACTATTTCTGTATTCTGTGACCTCTGGTGATATCATACTCCCAGTTGATTAAACTGAGCAATTTTGAATACTACAATAAGCCAACATCAATACAATTTATCATGTCCTCTTTTAAATGAAAGAATATATACTTTAACCTCTTAGTCCAGTTTCTTCAGAGTTCCTCTTCTACTAAAGTAAATATGTTCATACCTTGTTCATTCTTAAAATCATTTTGCCTCATGTTTATTCACTTGGTCAAATAAGAATAAAAACAATTGATTGAAAGCAGCATTGTAATTGAGCACAACAAAATACAAACAGAGAAATAACAGTGCTTCTGTAATTTCAACTACATTTTATAAAGAAGTTTGAAAGATTTGAGCACATGTATACATACATATATACATATACATATATATGCAATTATATCATTATATATAATACCAAATGGGAACATTAGCTCCTTTCTTACCAGATCACTTATTCTGCAAGGAATTATTGAGAGAT
The DNA here is from genome assembly GCA_902168325.1 of Peromyscus nudipes. Taxonomy (NCBI): domain Eukaryota; kingdom Metazoa; phylum Chordata; class Mammalia; order Rodentia; family Cricetidae; genus Peromyscus; species Peromyscus nudipes. The sequence goes on along the minus strand of CABHPH010152151.1, from coordinate 59,180 downwards.
TCTGAAACTGAACCACTCAGAAAAAAATTCAGTTTAAAATGAATATATTAACTTTAATCGTTATAAGAATATGATTAGTTGTTTAAACATTTCCAACTGTTATTGTTGAAACTTTTTCTATGGTTCAACTTACACAAAATGTTTCATTCTATCTATTATCAGTTTTAATATAACATTATCATGGACATATATTAATAAGATATGACTATTCTCAACATCTTCTGCTCACACAATCAAAACTATAATAACACTGCCTTCCAATGATACCTTTCCTATAGTATACCTTGTCTTGTCAAAAATTACTATAAATCTAGCAATACAACATGAGGAGTTTAGAGCGAACAAGAAGTGATAAGAGAATGTACAGAATTGTGAATATTTAGAAAATTTACTACAGCATCTAAAACAGAAGTAATAGGAAAAACTATGAACTCAAAAAATGTGGTTTTTACTAGGCACACTCAGAATACCTAGTTTTATTCATCAGCTACTGTTATTTGGACAACTTGCTATCTGAGGGTATCAACTTAACACAAACTTAGAAATTTCTAGGAAGAGGGAACTTGAATTGAAAAAAAGAATCCAGATTAGATTGGCCCATTGCTACAACTTTTTCTTAATTGCTAATTTATGTAGTTTGGCCTAGCTAGCTCTACACAACAACATCCTTAAGTACATGGGCATGGATTACATAAGAGACATAGCCAAACGTGAGACATGAGAAGCCTGTAGACAGTGCTCCTCTATGGTTCTGAACCGAGTTCTTGTCCAGCTTGAGTTCCTGCTCCAATTTCCCTCAGCGATAGACTGCAGAATGTAGAATGAAATAATCTCTTTCCTTCCCAAGTTGGTTTTGGTCATGGTGTTTATCACAGCAATAACAAGCAGACTAGTATGAACAACTCAAATGAATTTCAACAACATATTTGAATATAATTAATTCTTAGTGCATCTAAAATTTTAGTCACTCAACATATTCAATGCAAGAAATTTAACCTTAGTTTTAGTTATAAAATATATCTCTAATTTATGATTTAGAGAAAAATTAAAAGCAAAGGAAAAGAAAAAAAGCTAAATAAAGGAAAATATTTTCCTATATTCATTGAGTTAATGTATACTTGTCTCCTGAGAAAAATAAAACACTTACAATATGTGTAAGCATTAGGTTTAACCAGACATCATGGCATTTTCCTGTAAACCAAGCACTAGGGATGTAAAGGTAAGCTGATCAATCTGGGCTACACAATGTATTTGAGTCAAATCTGGACCTTATGAGACACTGGAATAAATGAAAAAAAAGGAATCAAGACATTTAATATAATTTCATAAATTTAATTTCCAACACATGATTTAAAAGAAAATTGGCAAAATACCCTGTATCCCTTGGAAGGAAGAATTTGATTAAGGGCACTATTCCTTTGAAGTGAGATCCCCTATAAATACCCTTTTAACCCAGTTGCTTTATATTTAGGCTATTTAGATGGTAAGTAGCTTAGTATAATCTTAATTAGCATTTTCAATAATTTTCTAAGTCTTTTTTGTTTCTGAACTATCTCCTTCACATGCTAACCATGTCATTTTTTTCTATTGACAGCTTTCTACATATTTGAAGTGAAAAGAGTAAGAATTATATTTTTAATATAAGGGAAATATATCTAATAAAAGGTGTTTCAATTCTTTATAAAGTAACCTACATCATGCCACTCAAATCCATGACACTATATTATGGGCTTTCAAAGGTTTATGGGTATTTTCAGGTTTTACTTTGAAATGGATATAATATGAGAAAAAGAAAATGAAGAAACTCTAAAGAAAGTGAAAAAAATAGATGAAAGTGTTGTAGCCAATGTTAACATTTGTTGAATCAAACAAGTAACCAAATTAGCAATCAGTCAAATATGTCAATTTAGTTCTAAAATTATAAAGGAGAAACTAGCCATTAAATTCTACCAGACACCTCGATAGTGGATGAATGTAAGAACATATTATGGGAAGAACTAATCACTGAATTTGCAAGGGAAGAGATCATTGCCTTACAACAGTGTGACAAGGTAGTAATAGAGACAATGCTTTTAAAAGGATGGCTTCTGGTCCATCTGCATTGGCATCACCTGGGTACTTGGGAAAATTCAAATCCTCAGACCTCTCAGCAATTACGCTGGATCAAAACTGAGGGCTGTAGACTCCATTGTCTTTAATAAGTCCCACAGGTGAATCTGAGACACACTCTACAGAACCCAGTTTTCCTTGAGATTTGGCTGGGCTTTCACCTTAAATAAAGCATGGGTGTTACATATATTAAATCCTGCTGATATTCAAGTGCATAAAATGGCCATTTATTTCAAATGAAAGGGCAATGGGAAATGTAAAATATTCCAGTCTTTTCTCCAGGGGAGTCATTAAGTCTCTCTCTCCCTCCCTTCCTCTCCCGCCTGATGAATGCTTAGCTATCATTGTTTCACTATTAACAGAAACATACTTCTTTTTACTAGTCTGGAATCTCTTAATTTTCTTGAGAAAAGTGTTGTATGGTAAATATGTCATCAATTGTTAAAAAAATAGTGCTTCTTTGGCATAGAACTAAAATTTTAACTTGCATAAAATTTTATGCTCTGTTATCATTTGAATACGAAATATGTCCTAGAGACTCATGCCTGGAATTCTTGACAATCAACTGGTAGAATGACTTTGGGTGATACTAAAAATTCAGGTAGTTGAGTAAGTCGTTAACTGGGGGTGTGCTCTTCAAGGATATGCCCTACTGCCTATAGTTGGAAGTTTTCATATGTCCTGGCAGGCTAGCCAGTGGTCCTGTCCCCCAAGTAAACACACAGAGGTTTATATTAATTATAACTGCTCGGCCATTAGCTCAGGCTTATTACTGAATAGCTCTTATAAATTAATCCATAATTCTTATTTATGTTTAGCCACATGGCTTGGTACCTTTTCTCAGTTTTGCCTTGTCATCTTGCTTCCTCTCTGGCTGGTGACTCCTGACTCAGCCCTCCTCTTCCCAGAATTCTCCTCTCTGCTTGCCCTGCCTATACTTCCTGCCTGGCCAATCAGCATTTTATTTATCAACCAATCAATTCAACACATATTCATAGCATATAGAACAACATCCCACAGCAGTTGCCAGTTGCTTCCTCCTTGCTTCTGTCTTGTTTTCTTTTTGATGACAGCCTGCTTACTACCTGTCATCAAATGAGTAGTGTCTGACATTAGCTAACCCTGAGATGATGCTGTGCATTGCCAAACTGCCAGAATCAGAAGAGTCAAGGAAGATTTTGACTCTTGCAAAATAGCTTAAAGAATGAATCAAAATGTCTCCCCCTTTTTTCTGGTTGTTTTTGTCAGGTAGTCTGTCCTCATGATGAGAAGTTAAACAAATGCAAAACATCGGGAACAAGAGTGGAGTCATTTTGTAGGAGAAACGAGGAGGAATTCAGAAAAGAATGTTAGAGAAGCCCTAGAAAGCACAAGGGAAATATTAAACTATGATCCCTTTTGGAGCTCTGAAAAAGTGCTTATGGGTAAAGATTATGCTAATAGGTCTCAGTCTGAAGCTATAGCTTGGTTGGTCATTGGACTAGAGACCATTTGTGGTATATTTATCTACATTTTGGCAGTGTCCTGAGACTTGGAGTGATTCTATATTTAAATGGAATGCACTAATTTATTTGGTAGAACAACTTCCTAAAGCATTCAGGTTGTGGCACTTTTAAAGCTGAAACTACTTAAAAAGATGTAGTTTGGACAGAAAGGATCACATTTAAAATTGGAGACAAGGAGGCTGTGGATGCTATATAGCTGACAGCTGTGGGAAAAATATCTAGAAATGCTCACAGTGATGTCAGGAAATGTACCATGAGGGCATCTCAGAGATGGGCCAGAAGCCATCTATCACAGGCTCTAAGGCATAAAAGTGTAAACTACTTTAAAAGACACCATGTTAAAAAGTGCTCCAGGAATATATGCATTTTGAAGGCTACCAAGAAAAGTATTTCCCCAGATTCATATACCTCAGTACTCAGAGGCAATTATAGCCACAGTCTATGAGGGCATAGGTACCAGTGGACTGGAATCAAACCGGGCATCATAAACTTGAAGCTGCCATTGGAGCAAGGCATATTTCCACAGGGTTCTACCCTAGATGAAGAGGTACATTGACATAGTTTCCTCTAGGAAGGAGCTCCTACATAGGCTATCCATTCCCAAGGGTTCAATCCTGGAAACAAACTTGTATATATAAGCAAAGGAAAATGGACTCAATAGTTTATATTAGCACCTTTGCACATGTGTATGCAAATATATATATATATATATATATATATATATATATAATGTGTGTGTATATTTATAGCACAATAATAATTAAAGACAGGATCATGAGTGCCAAAAGGAGTTATGGTGGTAGTTTCAATGGAGAGAGTCAAAAGTGGAAATGAGGTAGATGGAGTGCTCATGTAATGTCAAAAATTATATTAAGTCAATGAATGTTAGGGAGGTCATGCATGGAAGATTTCACCAATGCTTCAAAGGAAAGCCTTAAGGACATGTAGGACATGCCTGAAAGTTCAGATGCCCTGCAGATGATCCATGAGAGGTTAATTTAGAACAGGTTAATTTGGGAAGCTGTTTGGGACCTGTGTGTGTGTGTGTGTATGTGTGTTTGTGTGTATACATTAATTCATTAATGTATGTATATACATGCATATATGTGTGTGTATACATATGCACACATTATGTATATATATATTAATTGTATATTAATATGTACATCTTTGTACATAGTATGATTTTATTTCTTTGATTATCTTTTTACTTATTACTGATAAATATTCTAGTTAGAAGGAGTATACATGTACAAAAACTTCAGAATATCAGAAAGAAAACAACCATTATCCATTTTGAACTTATCATAATTTTCAATGAAAAGTACCATGTGTACTCTGGATGCTACTCCTAAAGTTAATGGTTAAGCTCAGCAGCAGGCTATATATGATTCTGAAGACAAGATGACACTTGAGAAATGGAAATTCTCAGGCCTCAGAGGACAACCACAGCTGAAGAAACAGATGCAAGCATCTGCTACAAGAGAGTGCAGCAGTCACACCAACCACCACTAAGGACAGTACTCCAATCTCCCAAAGCTAATTAAAAATATGCTATAGAGTCGGGCAGTGATGCTGTACACCTTTAATCCCAGCAATCAAGAGGCATAGGCAGGCAGATCTCTGTGAGTTCAAGGTCAGCGTGATCTACAGAATGAGTTCCAGGATAGGCTCCGAAGCTATACAGAGAAACCCTGTCTCAACCCCCCCAAAAAGAATTGCTATAGATATGAAACAAGGATGTAGTGAAGGAAATAGAAAGCTACAGATGAGAGGTGCAGCTATCACATTATCTGGGATTTCTTCATTCACTGCAAGTGAGAACACCGTGACCAATCACCAGTTCCAAGAGGGTACAGACAATCTATGTGGTGATTCTTCTCTGTTTCTTGCAGTTGCCACAGTAGCCTTGGACACTAGCAGGTTTATCCTTTCATATTTTTTATTACATCAAGACATTTTAGTTAAACATGCACAAGACTTTTACTTTTGGAATATATTCTTTAGAAGAGAGAATTTAGAGTCTAGTTCTTGGGGACTTGTATACAGATAAATAAAGGTTGAATGAAACATGTACACCATTATTGTTAGACTATTTTAGTGTTCAGGGGGTGATAATTTAAGACTGAGCAAGATACTGAATATATCAATTTTAAAGACATATTTAAATAGTGTAAATGTTTTTAAACAGCATATTTTAATGGATGCTGTAATAAAGTAGATTTCTTTGTGTTTCAGTAGAAGAAAGACAACTCCTAGGACATTGGTCCCAGAAATAGAATGTTTCCAAGAGAAATTGTTGAAGCACATAGTCATAAACACTGCATATTTTGTGCAGTGTGCATCTACAAATGGTAAATCTAAAAATGTATTTAGGATGCAGGTAGGAATTATGCCAGGTTAGGAAAGCAGCAGCAGTATGTTCTCCTCTAGGTTCCATGACCTCAACAGCCACAGTTAGTTGTACAGTGTCAGACATGATCTCCTTCCCACTCAGCAGGTCTGCAGCCCAGTGACATATATGGTGGTTACAGGGATTATTTGATTTCATTAGCTGCTGATACTTTTACCCCCAATTCTGTTAAAATATTTGGCTTAGTATGCTCCTTTTTATTTTTGCTAAAATTTAACAAGGTTTAGCTCATGATTTATATTGGGTTTTATTAGATAATTTCATAATTATATAAAATATATCTCTGAATCTCAGGTTATTAGAATGCCAAGAATCTATTAACTATATGAATATCTTCTCCAAAGTGTGCTTTTATTATTATGAATAAATCCATGTTTTAGATGCAGCACAATTTATAGTGCTTAAACATATAGCCTAAATAACACCATTCCAAAAGTCTATTATTCACAGTTACTTATTGGTACAATTTTGCGGCTAGCATCCCAATCAACAGAAATATTATGTATTAAGTGTTTTCAATATATAACCTTTAAAGACATTAACATGATCTCAAAAGCCATAACCTAGCATTTGTCACCTTTGTACTTCACACATTATTTTCCTATCCATGTTAGTTTCTCCAAATCTGTTGTGTTCAATCTAATACTGTGAATAATGTGCCCATGCATGATATACAGAAAATTGTTCTCTGGCTACTAAAATTCGTTAATGGTTGCTTCCAGAGAAAGACTGAGGGCCTGGGGGATAATGCCCATCTCAGTCAAGTTCACAGTGGATGTGAAATGCTACAGGATCCCACCATCTTTAACATTCTCTCTTACTAATTAACCAAGTTTGATGTGTAAGTCATGCGGCTCTCAAGAAGTCTTCATGAGGTGAAATAAAATCCCATTGCTTCATGGTACTTTGCCTTAGTGTTGTTGGTTTTTTGTCTTCTTCTGGTTAGGTTTTGACAACTTGACACTAACCTGGACATACTTAGGAAGAGGGAGGTCTCAGTGAAGAAATGACATCCACTAGTTTGTCCTTTGGACATGCCTGTGGCACATTCTCTTGATTGCCTTAATGATGTGAAATGCCCAGAACTCTGTTAGCAGAGTTGTGTAAGAAATGTAGCCCGAGGAAGCAAACTAGAAAGCAATACTCCTTTGCATGGTCTCTGCTTAAGTACCTGCATCCAGGTTCCTGCCTTTTATCCCTGCCTTGATTTATCACTCTTTTTTACCTCAACAATGGACAGTGATAGGGATATGGAAACCAAATAAATCCTTTCCTCCATGAATTGGTACTGATCCGTGTCTCATCCCAGCAACATAAACCAAGCAAAAATGTGGCTATTGGTTTATATTTCTTTTCAGTTCCATTTTTCAGTCTTCAAGATTTTACTTAGAACAACTTCATAATGAAACACGTTTATTTAATTTCTTGTCTTAACATGTGCTTCTGGCAACTCAATCTAAGATAGTGAAGAAAAACACCTGTATCCTTAGGAGATGGATGGCAAGAGAGTTCAGAAACACAGCACATCTAATTGATTTTTGTCTGCTGTAATATACTTTATTTCCTTCAATTTAAGCATGAAGAAAACAATCCAAATGACTGCACCAATTTCCTCTAATTTAATTTGTAACTGATGAATCATTTTTCATTTGAAAAACATCAACTTCATTAGTGGAAGACATGATCAAATTCATTTGGAATACAGTCGTTGAGGGTGGGAAAGACTTAATAGATACTAATACATGGTTTTTAATCTAGAGATACTTTAATCGGTACAGGAATATGTTAAGATAACATTAAAAAATGAAAATAATTAACGTGCAAAGTAATGTTCATCACACCATGGCTATTCTCCCTTTTCACCAAGATCTGTGGCAAACCTGAAGCAGGCAACCCATATATCCCGACAAGTGTCATCTATGCGTGGATATGATTTTTCACAGCTGCCTTCTAAGGAAGTAGAATTTCAGATCATTTGCATGGGTGGAGAGTGTGTTCACTAACAGGCAGTCCTTGTTCTTCAGTCTTCCATGGACTCTGAACAATTCTAAGAAGCACCATTATTGGAGAGTCCTTGGAGCAAATCACTTTATCACAATTACACTTAGGTGCTGTCCTTTGGATTTGCACTGTAAATACTTTCTTTGAACATCCCTACAACATCTGCCCTTTTTGACCTCAAAACACCGATAATTTTAACTATTTCTTAGATAGCCCAAATGGTCAAATATGTATAGATACACTGATGATAGCTCAGATAAATCTCTGTGTACTTCCCTTCACATTTTAGATTGTTAAATTAAGAAAGCTAATATAGGGTTAGAGAAATGGCTCGGTGGTTAAGAGCATTAGTTGATCTTCCAGAGGGAGGTAATTCAATTTCCAAGATTCACATAACTACTCACTACCCAATTTCAAGTGATCTGTCACCATTTTCTTGCCTCATGGACACCGTGCACACATGTGCTGCACAGACATTCATATAGGCAAAACACCAGTGCACATAAAATAAAAGTAAGTGAATGATTTTAAAAAGGCCTCTTTTAAGTTTGAAATTTTAAAAATTAAAAAAAATTAAGGTGTACGTACCATTAAATATTTGTTGCAAGTTTTTGATGGTATTGGACGTTTCAGATATTTTGATTAAATGTAGAAACAGACACCGTGATGATATAACACTAATGTGTTATTCATACATAGTGATTGATTATAAGTCAATAACCAGAACATGATCACAATTCTGAACAAACATATTGGCATAGACATATTGATGACTATATCCCTAATACAGTCTGAGGTTGGATTTGAATCAGAAAGTATTTTTTTTACTATACCATTGAAGAATTTAGACATAGTTTTCGGATGTCTACAATGTGTCACTATTTAAGACATAAGAAAAATACCATTCAGTGCTATGAAGGTGTCAGACTCCATGCAATCATTTTTTAAGAGGCTCCATCTTCTTTTTAAAAAAATCTTCTGAACATGAACATTCATGAAAATTAGACTCTGAAGTGACAGCCTCGGGTGATTTAGGAAATAAGCATAACATTTATAGGCACCACTTCAGTGAGTGTTTAAAATGATAAAAATTGTCTTTGCCATCACCAGCAGTGTCCCGGGAATTGCTGCCACCTCTTCTGCCATACAAAACTCAGGGGAATGACATTATCCTTGTCAAGCATTTTGCTTTTTATGTGCAAAATTTCCTTAACAGTTTTGGAAAATATGTTTTGCAGTTCTTCTATACTCTCAAATCACTTGTAAATATGCACATTTTATATTCCTGCCAACAAATTTAAAGAAGGAAATACATCCAGCCCTATTTTTCCTCAAGAAATAATTTTCCTAATAATTTTGATTCTTTATTTGCCAGTTACATTTTTCCTTCTACAAAAATCAACTAATGTTTCTGAGTTTACATTAAAACCTTACATTTATTAAGCAATAAAAAAATCACATATTCCATAAATTAAGTTATTTTTCAAAGAAACTGGAAATGCATTAAATTTGTTTGCATTTATTGAATTTTGCTAACTAAAGCAATGTTCATAATGTATACCAAAACTTTATGTGTTATGAATAGCAAAAGCAAAATACAAGATAGAAAAGAGTTCTGTAATAAGAATTCATTTCTACAACAGACTTATAAATGTTAAAACAAATACTCATCACAGATTATTACAATGGTAAACTATGTCTTTACAATAGTATGATTTGTTTGTCATCTATCATTAAATTGTGTACCTATATATTTAGTATTTTTCCCTTTTAACAGTGTTTCTTAATTATTTATTTATTATTATTTTATAATTTGATTTAATATTACATATCAGCCATGGATTCCCCTGTCCTCCCTCCTCATACCCCCCTGCCCCGCCCTTCCCCCAGCCCACCCCCCCTTTCCCATCTCCCCCAGGGCAAGGACTCCCCTGGAATTTCCCCTCAACCTGGTAGATTCAGTCCAGGCAGGTCCAGTCCCCTCCTCCCAGGCTGAACAAAGTGTCCCTGCATAGGCCTCAGGTTTCTAACAGCCAGCTCATGCACTAAGGACAGACAGTTCTCAGTCCCACTGCCTGGGTGCCTCCCAAACAGTTCAAGTTAATCAACTGTCTCACTTATGCAGACCCCAGGTGGAGCTCCAGGAATCCAATCGGCGAGAAAGAGGAAGGATTGTATGAGTGAAAATTGTTGAGACCTAGATTGGAAAAAGCACAGGGACAAATAGCCAAACTAGTGTAAACACATGAACTGTGAACCAATAGCTGAAGAGGCCCCAACTGGATCAGGCCCTCTGGATATTTAGTGTTTTATATAGTTTTATTTTAATATACTTAAACTAAGTAAAATACTGAAAGTTTTCTTTTGTATTTTATCAGCCAGGTATTGTTTTTCCAACATGTTAGAATTTGTGTTTTAAGCCCCCTACTCCTCAATTGTTTTGATAGAAAACAAGTACACTCCTGACATGATACTATGTATTTTATTCCACTAATTCTGTAAACATTTGCTTATGGCATAACTTTAAGTAAGCTTAAGTATTTTGAAAGTAGTTTATAACAGTTTTTTAAATGCAAAAGACAAAGTACCTTCTTATCTCTTTTTGTACTTACATTGTTATCTATAACTCCACTAAAACTTCGGGATCCTTAATGTAGCTTTGAAGTATTGCCCTCATTTCAGCAGGGGCAGTAACAGTTCTCCAAAACACATAAACATGCTTTCATTTCAAAAGAATCATCTCTTAAAGGCCTCTACAATTTAATGAAAGAATTCATAAATATTTTATTGGTGTAAGGTATTTTACCAAGATGTTCAATATTGCTTAATATAATAGTTATCAAAAACATAAAAAAATATTATAGGGAATAGAGCTTGTAAACCAAAAGTAGAACATAAAAGTAAGGTAAAGGTGTAATGGCTGTATTCATCATGGTCAATAAAACTTTACTGAGGGCTTTCTATTTATTTAACTGTAGGCTAGATGCAGAAAATGAAAAGAATATTATGGCACATTCATAGAATGCAGTGTCTTTACATGTTTATAAAATGCTTTGTGGGGAAAGCAATAACAAAACTTAAAAGCTGTTGAAAGAAAATAGAAGGAGTTGTCTTTCTCTTTTCTAGTCTCTTCTATATTCCTTTCTACCTGCATGTCTGCCCCCAATCCATTATTTTATTTTAATTTTTCATTTATTTTACATCCTAACTGCAGTTTCTCCTCCTAATCTCCTCCCATTCCCTCTCCTCCTCACCCCTCACTCCACTCCTCCTCTGTTTCTGTTCTAAAAATGGCAGGCCTCTCAACACATTATTTTAAATATCCAATTGAAGAATAACTTACTTATAAATGTAGTCATTTTATTGTTAAAATGTATTTTTATTTTTATAGAATAGTGACAAAAACTCAGCTTATTTAGATAATTGCAACTGTTGTATTTTTTATTTAGATAATTTTGTTGTTGTATTTTTTTACTCTTTTGCTCTTATGGTTCTTTGGTCTTTGGGGGAACCCATCACCCAGCTCCAAAATAAATACACACACAAGGAGACTTATTCTTACTTATGAATGCCATGCCTTTACGTGGCTTGTTTCTAGTCAGCTTTTCTTAAATTATCCTGTCTACCTTTTGCCTCTGGGCTTTTATTTTTATTTCTGTATACCTTTCTTTACTTCTTACTCAATGGCTGGCTGTGTAACTTGGTGGCTGATCCCTGGAGACCTCTCTCCTTTTCTTGCTCCTCCCTCTTCTTCCCTCCTAGATCTTCTTCTCCAAGATTTCTCCTCCTATTTATTCTCTCTGTCTGGCAACCCCACCTATCCTTTATCCTACCTTGCTATTGGCTATTCAGTTATTTATTAGAACGATCAGATGTTTTTGACACGAAAAGTAACACAGCTTCACAGAGTTAAACAAATCCAAAATAAAAGAATGCAGCAACTCTTTGCATCTTTAAACAAATATTCCATAGCATAATCAAATATAAAACATCTTTAACTAATATTCTATAATATTTCCTCTTTTTGTCTAAATAAAAATGAAAAATTTTAACTTTAACATAGTAAAATTTTATACAACAAAAACAGTTTTCAAGTAAGAATGACATATATAATATTCAATCCATCCCTATTTAGCAAATTCAGAGAAAACACTCCACTACCCATCTCATTTTAGTGATTCCAAAATTTTTTACCTAATTCATTTTTTATCATAACTAAGGAAATCTAAAACTCTTTTATTGTTTAGTCTTTAACTCCATCAAAGACCCCAGAAGGATGTAATATTACCCAAGTAAACAGGAAGCATATTGCAAGTAACTTTCAAAACTCTAGACATGACAGATATTTCACTGCCTGGACAACCACCCAAAAATCCTCTGCAATGTTGGGGCATACATCTTTGGACCTATAAGCCTAGACTGTCTGGCAGACTTTCCAGTGAAGCAGGAAATTTGAAGGACTGTCTCATCTTGTTTTGACAATTTTCATCAGTTATATTCCTCTGCGTCCTGCAGAATATCTGTCAGACTCTTCTGTGAAGCAGGAACACTGAAGGACTGTCCCACCTTGTTTTGGATAAGTTCCGCAGTCACTTTTCTGTGGGTCTTGCATGTCCAGTCTGCACAGCACACTGTAAACAGTCAAAGCAAAGCAGTTTCCAGAACAAATGGTTAGCTGTGTCAAAATGAATACAAACAAGGAGTTTCTTTGATGCCCAAAATCCTTATATGAAGTAAATTGGTGCTGAAAGGAGCAGATGTATCTCATTGCCACGACATTCCCTAAGTTAACAAAACATTTTAAGTTCCATATTCTATAAGTCTTTGAAGTGTTTGAAGACCATTTACCTATCTAAAATATATCTCTGTATGATCTTTAAAACATGCCTAACATAGCTACAAATTTGATTATAATAGATGAATAACTACTAACCTATGATTCTGGATTATTCTAAATAGTTTATAATAATAGCTTTCAAAAACTAGAACTTTACCTTATATTTTTAAATGAATTTCTTAGGTACAATACCTTAAACAAGAGTAGAAACATATATACAGTGTAACAAAAAAAACTTTAAATTTATACCAATATAATATATTCCCCTAATTGATAACAGGCATCCACAACCCTTCAAATGACCAACAGACACCCATACCATTTATTGGGAATGTGGGCATCATTTTCTCTAGACTGCTTCCTGTTGTCTGTAGGCAAAGCATCTTTAGGGGTCCCTGAGAAACACAGAGATAATGGCCAAGTCCTGTGAAGACCAGCTATAACCCCTATTGACAGATATCACTTGTCAAGTTTCAGGAGGTGTCCCTTGATCAAACCCGATCCATATTAACCTGGAATGAATCCACAACCTCTTATTTCCTATGGAAGTAAAAGCAAAACTGTTTCTCCAAAGCAATGCATCTTTTAAGTCCCATTTTACGAAATCATTTTTTTTTACTTCCATTTAAAACTAAAGCACTTTTAAATTATCTAGGCTGGTTTATTTCATCAGTCCTGCTTTCAATCACATGTCTCTTAGCAGCTGTTCTTTGCTTATCAGCATTTAAAAAAAATTCAAGGTCAACACAGAAGCATACATGATTCAGACTCCCTCTATATTTCCCTTCTCTACATTGCTTATTCTTTTTTTTTATTATTTTACTTCTATCTTTAAAGACTTTATAATTTTTAAAACTATTTCTTTCTATGACTGTCTATGCCTACTTTCTTTTCTTTCTTAAGTCTGTGCCATTGTTAAACACACTGGAAGCTGTTTAGAGGGTTTTATTTTTTCCAATCTGGACATCTTTTACTGTGCATCCTTTAGCCTTTTTTGACCCTGTGAGCAAACTTGAAACTGCTAAGCTACAACTGGGTCCTCTGTGTGGCTTTGTTGGCTGGCTCTACCATCTTCCCCAGTCATGAAATCCAAGCCAAAAGCTCATGGCCCATGGCCAGGTCAGAGGTCCATGACTAGGAACTATATTAAACTTCTTAGCTGTAGGAAGCAAGCACCTGCATTGCCATGACTGTTTTCTACTTAGCTTGCCTTTTCTATTTTATCATTGCTGGCTGAACAGCCTCACCGCTTAAGAGAGCTGTTTCCTTTTTTTTTTTTTTTTAACCTTTCTCTAGTCCTACATGGAAATATGGGCCTACATTAGTATGCCAAAATGTTGATGTACTTTTCACTCTTTTGTTCTTATGGCTCTTTGATCTTTGGGGGGCCACCCAGCTCCCAAATACACACACACACACACACACACACACACACACAGAGAGAGAGAGAGACAGAGAGACAGAGAGACAGAGAGACAGACAGAGAGACAGAGAGAGAGAGACTTATTCTTACTTATGATGCCGGGGTTAGCTTGCCTTATTTATAGCCAGCTTTTCTTAAATTATCCCATCTACCTTTTACCTCTGGGCTTTTATCTTTCTTTATTGCTCTATACATTTCTTTATGTCTTAGTCTGTGGCTGGGTGTCTGGTGGGTAGTTCCCTGCTGTCCTCTCTCTTTCTCTTCTTGCTCCTCCTTCTCTCCCCATAGATCCTCTTCTCTCAGATTTCTCCTCCTTTTTATTCTCTTTGCCTGCTAGCCCTGCCTATCCTTTCTCCTGCCTTGATGTTGGCTGTTCAGTTCTTTATTAGAACAATAAGGTGTTTTAGACAGGCAAAGAAACAGAGCTTCACAAAGTTAAAAAATGCAAAGAAAGAATGCAACACATCTTTGCACCATTAAGCTAATGTTCCAGTGTATAAATAAATGTAACACATCTTCTACTTCTATTCTACAACAATATTTAAAAGTTATCTGTTGGCAGGTTTGGCTGGTTCATACTTAACACTGGGTGTTCTCCAGCTACTGATGTGATAAAATTCAAATTGTCTTGAAAGTTTAGATTAAGATTTAAGTTTAAATTGTGATTTAAGAAGACCTAAATGCTACAAGATTATTCAAAGAAAGAAAACTTAAGTACCAGAATGTACGCAATCTCTCTCCATTACATCAAGAGATTAACAGATTCTCTAAACAAAAAATGCATACTATTGTTTTCTTTATCATTTCTAAAATAATGGAAGCCACATGTTTGTTAAATAGCACAATCAATAGAAAATAAGAAATAAAAAAGGAAAACAATATATTCTTTAACATCAGAGTTGATCAGGTGTCGCACTTTGCTTTCATTCCACTGGATGAGCCCCCACATTCTAATTGTCTGTGGCAATACCTGCATATAGTGATCCAAAAAGGAAAAAAAGACACGAAGTCAGTGGGGAAATCAGAGATATTATTCTGTGAGGTTGGGAGAGAGCTGAGGAAGGGAGTAGGGATAAATATGATCAAAATATATCTTGTTTATATATAAACTTATAAAAATTTTGAAAAGAAATGAAGTAAAAGTCACAACTATTTTATTAATAAACAGTATGATATATACATATATATATGTGTGTGTGTGTGTGTGTGTGTGTGTGTGTGTGTGTGTGTAAAATAATAGGTCAGACGTACCTACATTCAACTTAGATTTCTGGGAGGGGTGGGACACACTACTATTCCATATTCCATTCAATTTACCTAGCTTTTTCAACTTTCAGCAGCTAAGATAAATTATACAACCTATCATTATACATTTGTTGAGTTTTTTCTTGAATCCCAAACTGCATAAAATAAAGAAAAGAAGAAATGAAAGATTGAAGTTTGTATATAGGATGCAATTGAAAACCCAAAGTAGAATTATAAAGATAGAGAAGAGCTTAGATATTACCAGATCAAACACTTCCAACCACGTATGATTCTAAGGTCTGTAAAAATGACATTGTCAGGTTTCCTGAATTGGCTGGTACTGAATAAACATAGATTTCAAACAAGAGCCTCTTCTCCAAATGATCTGCGATTACATTCATTCAATGTTAACATTTGATTAATTTCTGCCAAAATTTCACTTTTATGTTGAAGGTCCTGATAGTTTTGCTTCTTCTAACCAATAGCATTTGGCTTTCTCCCAACATGAAAAATTAAAGGTACTTTTCTGATATACATATATGTGTTTGTTATACATATCTTAATAAATACAGAAAGATTTAAATGTTTGAATGAGCTTTGAAAGGAACAATTATTTTCCTTTTGATGACATATTGTAGTCTAGAATTTTAAAAATCACTCTATTATACTGTGTCGTTTAAGTAGTAACTATCCTCCAAAATTTCATTTGAGTCGTAGGGGTAATGGTATGCAAATTGTATGAATTAAATGAAGGCACGAACTGAAATGTAGTTCAAATATTCAGACATTCCTTAGAAAATATGACAGCAGAAGAATTTTATTATTTTTAGTGCATCTTGTTAGATACTCCTAATTTTTTGGGGCCTCGAAGTTCATGGATATTTGCATGAACTGAACAAGGAAAACAAAAACGTAAGAGATGTGACAAAGTGGCCAGGGAAATCCAGGAGACTCAACCCTACGAAAACAACTAGAGATAACTCAGAATGCTGAGTGTGGGAGAAACCATCTTACTTAAGGAAGAATACATGAACTGGTTATCTAATATGAAACGATCCATCATGAAAACAGATACAAGTAACAATATGCAGACTGAGCAGGTTATATTTTGGAACATACATGTATGTACATATGCACATATGTGCATGTAATAACAATTAATGTAAAAAGAAGCCGTAGTTTTAAAAGAGAACAAGGAAGGGTATATTGGGGGTTTTGGAAGGTAAAAATGCTTTAATTATAATCTCAATAGTAAAAGAGAAAATAATGACAGCATTTCAGGTATTTTATTCTGTAAAAGAACTCAATTAAGACTATCTGGTAAGTATCTCTCAAGCAAAAACATGTAAAAAAATACTTTTGAAAACATGTGCTAGTGGATGAAAAGGAAATTATTAGTGATCTTGCAATAAAAGTACATTTAAAATATAACAAAAATTTAAAAATAATGCATTAACCTGTTAGAAATCAAATACCATTCCTAAAAGAATATAGGTTTGTTGATTGAAATATTTATTTATTATTTCATTCTGCATGTATGTTGACCATGATGATCTGAAATACACTTTTTACTGCGTCTTATAAGTACAGTGTATTGTGTTGCCATGGTGCTAACAACAGCTTTCCCTCATGGACACAAGGTTTTTGAGGAATGCCTATTTTGTATCTTGCCTTTATTCTCATTTGTGGGAAGAATCTCCTTTCTATTTATTAATTTTTTTTCTTCTTGCTCCCACTCATTCATTAATTTGGAAAGTAGATGAAGACTGTACAGCTCTGTCACATACAGGACACCATTCAAGTTCTACTAGTACATACCTAATCCTGATTGGTTAAAAGACGATACTTTATTTATACAAAGTCCCAGAGACCCAACCAAGGCAGAATATAAATGGGTAAATGTGTTATAAGTTTTGTGAAAACTTAAGTTTTTATATCTATACAACTTTACTTTTTATAAATAGATATCTTGTTTCCTATTGGCCTGATCATCTTTGTTTCTTTATTGCTTTCCAATTTTGATGGGTGGTAAAGAGAACAGGCAATATATTGAGATTTATTTTAAAATAAAATAGAAATCATGATGCATTTGCAAATCTATTTTTGAAATTCTTATTCTTTCTACTTGACTATTCTATATAAATTTGCAATAATATTTATAAAAAACTAATGTTATATAGGAAGAATTATTTATAGCTGAAATGTAGATGGGATATATTATGGGGGGCAGATACTGGGTGGAGGGAGAGAGCACAGGGAGAGATGGCTAGAACTGTGAGGTATTTGGGGTGGTAGTGTGGAAAACTAGTGCTATAGAAATTTCCTGATGTATGAAGGTGATCCTAATGAGACCTCCTAATAATGAGAGATACTAATCTCACCTGCCCATCTCTTTTCTCCAGGCAAGGCTGCCAGTGGCAGGACTGGATTGCATTCAGTTGAGTTACTGACCAAAGGGGTCCCATGGAAATCCCTAAAAAACCCAGACTACTGCTAAGACACAGCATTGCTCTCTGCAAACTGACAGTCAGGGACAACACTCATAGAACTCATTGAATATGAAGAAGTTAGCTGGTGCCACATGAGGTCTTCACCCTTATGTACTAGTTAGTCCTCCTGGTGTGACAAAGTACTCTACAGAATACCAAAAGAGTAATGTGATGCCAACACTACCATAAAACCTTTCACCTACAATCTGTCATATCTGCAAAATATGCTAGGACAATGATGGCACAAAAGTAATGGGAGTAGCCATCCAATGTGTAATCGGCCCAATTGACTGGCCAAAAGATATCATACTCGTCACTGCTTGGGTAACCAAAAATCATAAGCTAGATAGCCCAGACACCTAGGGTAAAAGCAAGCACAAATGGTCTAATATGTGTGTGTGTGCACACTCCTAATGGTACACACACATACACACACACACACACACACACACACATATATTATAACTCCTAACAGTATTCAGGTATACTCAGAGATCAGTTCCTTATCCAGTCATCATCAGAGAGGCTTCCTTTGGCAGCAGCTTGGAACAGATGCAGATTCCCACAGCTGGACATTATACAAAGAGAGAATCCAGAAGCAGGAAAATCTCCATCACATCTCTCCTCTCAGAGCTCAGGGAGTCCTGCAGAAGTGTATATTGGAAAATTATAAGATCCAAAGCAGATGGAGGATACCAGGAGAACATGGTTTTCTGAATCAACTAAACACAGTGAGTAGGAGCTCACAGTTCTGAAACAGGAAGCACAGAGCCTACATGGGTCTTCACCAGGTCCTCTATGTGTATGATATAGCTGCAAGCTTAGGGTTTTTATGGGATTCCTGAGTGTGAAAAAAGTGTTGGTCTCTTACTCTTTTGCCTGCTCTTGGTATGCTTTTCCTACTGTTGGGTTGCCATGTGCAACTTTGATATGATAGTTTTTGCTTCACTTTATGATATTTCAGTTGGCCACATTTGGTTGTTAGCTCTGAGGAGTCTGTTCTTTTCTAATAATAAGTAGAATGGAGTAGATCCAAAGGGGAAGAGAGGTGAGAAGGAACTGGGAAAAGCAAAAGGAGGGGAAACTATTATCAGGATATATTGTATGAGAAAGGGATATATTTTCAATAAAAGGGAAAAATAAACTAAAAAAGAAAAAATCCTCATTGATGTTGGTGTTTGCTATTTCTGAAAAAATTGTCACATTTATCAAATATGTAATTATTTGTTGTTTGAGCTATTGTTCAACTAGGCCATGAACTTCATTTATATCTTGTTTTGTGGTAGATGGCTTTGACAGCAATGTCACCCATGTGTCAACGCAGGACACATAGCTCTCACATATTGGTTTATTACCATCACCCAATGAAAGCAAGTGGAAACACATGAGGGAATTCTAGGTTGGAGAACGGAAATATGCAGATGTTCCGGGAGCATTAAGTCAAATTAGAAGTAAGGTTATGCCTGTCCAAGAAAGAACAGCAGAAACATGAGAAGAGGAGATGCAGCATGGTGAGAAAGAAAAGTGAAAGTAGTGTGTGAAATAGAGGGAGAAAGAGAAGAAAAGGAAGAAGAACGGGGAGGGGAGAGGAAGGAATATGGGAATCCTGGACTAATGGGAATATCTAAATGGAATGCAGAGAATAGTGAAAAGAGCTTCACGCTATCAAAACCTAGACAATTCTAGCAATGTCTGAACATTTTTTTTGTAGCTGAATTTTCTTTAGATCTCCAGCTCCCAAATAATAACATGGAGACTTCTTATTAAGTATAAAAGACTAGAAACCCCATCCAGTGACTGAGGGAATTAGATGCAGATATCCACGGTCAGGCCCCGGGTGGAGCTCCGGGAGTCCAATTGGCGAGAAGGAGGAGGGTTTATGTGGGCTAGAGTTGTTGGGACCAGGGATGGATGGAATACAGGGACAAGTGGCCAAACGAATGGAAACACATGAACTGTGAACCAATGGCTGAGGGGCCCCCAACTGGATCAGGCCCTCTGAATGGGTGAGACAGTTGATTGGCTTGATTTGTTTGGAAGGCATCCAGGCAGTTGGACCGGGTCCTGTGCTCAGTGCATGAATTGGCTGTTTGAAACTTGGGGCTTAGTAGAGACCCTTGGCTCAGCCTGGGAGGAGGGGACTAGACCTGCCTGGGCTGAGTCTACCAGGTTGATCTCAATCCTTGGGGGAGTCTTTGCCCTGGAGGAGATGGAATTGGGGGGTGGGCCGGGGAGAGGGGGCGGGGTGGCAGGAGGGATAACGGGGGGATCTGTGACTGATATGTAAAGTTGAATTATATTGTAGAATAAAATAAAATAAATTCAAAAAATAAATAAATAAAAGATTGGCCCTAGCTTAGTCTTGTTTCCAGCTAGCTCTTGTAACTTAAAGTAGCCCATTTATATTAATCTACCTTCTACCATGTGGCTCATTACCTCTTCTCAGTACCTTACATCTAATTTGCTCTGCATCTCACTGGTGAATCTACCATGTCTCAGGTACTCCCTCAGTGCCTGTCTCTTCCTGGAAGGCCCATTAACTTCTCCAGTCTTGATATTGGCTATTCAGCCCTTTATTAAATCAAATATTGGCTATTCAGCCCTTTATTAAATCAATCAGAAGTTGCCTTGGCAGAGACATCTCTTCACAGTGTACAAAAAGACTATATGACTAAAACTTTCTAACTCAAGAATGATGTGAATGTTATACATAAAGAGCTTATTGTAGGGCTCTTACCCTAGAGGCTCTCTCAGTTACCTGCAGCAGAGCTGTACAGAGTGGCTTAGCAGTTGATTCCATTCCAGAAGTAGAGTGTGTTGACAGTGACTGACCAACATCACTAAGGAAATACCCTACCTCAGCTGAAAACATTCATTTTGTGCCTTGATGCTAATCAACATTCCTTGGAAATCTCAGCAAAGTTGGATGCAAGCTAATGGCACACTTTTGCTTTTCTTCTTCTCTTATCATATCTATGCTCTCACTATTCAAATCTTACCTGAACCAATTTCCCTAATATTCACAGAGAAAATCTCTGTTTCACTCTCCTCATCTGGGATCCAACAAAACAAAGAGTGAAAAAACACATCCCAGTGAGCACCAGTCTCTGCTCCCATTGATGTAGCTATATCTGATTTAAAACAGAATTTTGTGATGAAGATGAGTTGATTTTTCATTCTAAGATTTCTATAACTTTCAATAAAAAGACCAACATAAGATAAGCTGTCTTATTTTCTGTCACCATGAAGTTCAGGAGAGAATTACTGAGTTACTTGCCTTGACAAACTTGAATAAAGCTCTGAGTTTATATAAGTTCTCAACATGGGACTTAATAAGTGTGCAATGTTTGACAGCATATGTACAAGTTTGTGTTTTAAGATGTATATGTATATTAATGTAGTCACATATTTCAAGCACAATATGTTTAAATAGAAGAATGAGTGTTATAATTATTTATATGGTTTTGCTAATAAAATAATATGATGTGATATCAACACAAGGGTAATTATATACAAATGGTAGATGTAAAACTAGGTAAAATACTTAAAAGATTGGACTCTTCACTTCCATTATTATTAGAAGAAAGAATAAGGCAAGAAAGGAAAAAAATAAGAATGAAGGAAAGAAGAAATGCAGGAAAAAAGGAAAGAAGAATCTAATGAATGAAAGAAGCTGGGGAGCTTTTTATGACAATAGAAAATTTATCAATATGCTAGCAATATCATGTTTCTTCTAGTTCTATAATATATTATATTTTTGAAGACTGTTTTACTCTGAACAGAATATAACACAACTCTGAGTATTCAGGAGACAGCCATCGGCATGTGCCCTTCAGTTTGACAACTGAATTTCAGTTTTATGCAGCTCAGTACATCTTTATTACTCTACCAACTGCTCTTATTGCTCAGCACACATGGAGCCTTATCCCGGAATCTATGTGAAATTGAGTGCTTGAGCAGCAATATTCTATCAACTGAAGACTGGAGTTGGCCAGCGATTTCTGTGATTTGTCCTCCTTCAGCATCCCTCTTGACACTCAGCAGCCATGGTAATTACAAAATGCACTTGATAAGGTGATTAGATTAATTAAAGTCATAAGAATGCATTTTATAGCCCAGAGACCATGCTAAACTTTAGGTTCTAGAAGTGATTGAGTCATGCCATTTGTTACTAAAGATATTTGCTGTCTGCTAGCTGTTTTTCTGGTTTACTCATTCATGGGGCTAATAACTTTTTTCTAATTCCCATTCAAACATATGTTTGCCCTTATTTTGTTAAGTGTGGTTTTTGCAAGATTGTTGTTCTGCTATTGAACATCATAGTGTTTTCTCTATTTTCAAAATTATTTTTTAACTGTAGTATAATTACATCATCCCGCCTTCCCTTCTTCCCCCCAAATCTTCCCCTACGACTTCCTTGCTTTCTTTATAATTCATAGTTTCCCCTTTTCATCAATTGTTGCTGCACACACATTCATTCTTTTTTTTGAGCAGGAAGCATACTAAGACTGTAATCTGGGTAGCTGTTAAATATCATGTGCTTGAATCCATTACCTTGTTTCAATCTCAATCTTGTAGTACACCAGAGACCACATTGTCATGAAATGAAAATTATTTTGTGATCGCTGTTCTCCACACAGCTTTTGATTACAACTGAGTATTGTTATCCTCTAGGAGGGGTGGTCATGACCTTAATAATAGCTAATATAAGCAAGAGGACTGTGTTGACAATATCAAGGTAAATGCTTTTCAGAAATAGAAGCTTGGAAAAGGGGTTAGTTTTTAAAATCCTATAGTAGTTGGGATCTAGGGAAAATTCTGGTGTATTTGATGCATGATTGTTTGCTTGTGAGCAACCAAAAATAATCTTGAATGAAAAGTAAGTTAATATTTTTTTCATAAGCAGTATATATATATATATATAATACATATATATATATGACATTAAGTAATTTGGGTATTTATTTGATTGTGGGAAAACTATCTTCTTCATACAGGAATAATACTAGATTACATTCACAAAGTCCCAGTAAATTAAATCAGGACATAAGGCAGAAAAAAAAGCATTGATTAATCACAGTTCTTGTGGTACCCAGAATCACACCAAAAACTTGCCATTCAAATGCTCAGGCAGTTTTATAAATATCTGTAATCAGAATGTATGTTGACTAGACTTTGGCAAAATACTGCTAATCCGTTTTTCAAGCTTTGAATCATAAACTCTCAAATTGGTTTTCCAGTACAAAGTGTTATTGATGAAATCAGATACACATAAAGAACATAAATCAACAAAAATAGATTGAGCAGATTGTTTATACACTATATGTGGATACATGTATTTATAAATTATATATGTTATATAAAGTATAACAATAATAATCTAAAGGAAAATAAGCTCTCAATTGAAGAGGAAGTGTTGAGAAGAGCTTGAAGAAAATTACTTGTGAGAGGTTGGAGGGGGGAAAGTTAAGTGGGAAGTGATGTAATTATAAGAAAATGAAAATAACTGCAAAAAGGAAAAACAATTATAGCTACATATAGAATATTTGTCCAAATAGACTATCAGATAATTCTTGGAGCAGAATTACAAATCATATCTTAGTTGACAACTATTCCAAAAGTCAGAGAAAAACACAGACAAACCACTTATATGGAAATGGTATGTTCAAGATCTTGATGACAAATGAATTTCAGGTGTAGTATTCTATTGGTATCCATTAAAAGGTAACTTTATTGTCCATAGAAACAACCATAGAGCTGTTAGAACATCTCCATACTATCCTTATGGTGTGCCCTGAATTCTATACTTTCTACTCAAGGAAAAGTCAACACCTTAGTTTACAGAAGAGGTTAAATTGAGATCAGATTTTCCTTTTGAAATCATTGACATTCTGATAGTATTTGGAAAATCTTACTAGAACAAGTTAAAGGTAGTCTATCCAGTGGGCAGACACATATGCTACTTATAAAGAGTAGACAAATGAAGTTCTTGTCTTTCCAGGACTATTTGCATTTTTATAATTGATAGGCAATAGATAATGTTCTGTTTTATCAATAGGTAATTGTACCTTAATGGTAATGCAAAAGTAAATTAACAGAGGACACCTGTGTATACATTTTTCTGATCATTTAGAAGAAAAGATAAAGAAGGTCTCGGGATGCCTGCAAATAGCAACAGATATTCTACATAACTCTGGACTCCATGACACATGCTGTCTCAAGGGACGAAGGCATAAAATGATAAAGCAGAACAGCACCATCCTCTTCATGCCTTCGCACATGAAATCATAAGCACCCATACGGACATGTGCATAAATACCACACACACACACACACACACACACACACACACACTAAAAAATTTACTTTCGAGCTTAGACTGAGAGTGCAGTGTAATGTAGAACCTGAATTATATTCATAGAGTGGCTTTGTGTTTTTACAATATAGTTTATTGTGAAGTTTTTAGGGTGTATGCTATTGATCGTAAATATTACTAATGCCTTTTGCACTGACTGGAATAGATGATATTTTAGTCAATGTTAAGAGGAAAAGAATCATTTGAAAATGGAAGAGGGTGAAAATCCCCAAGGACACAGTGCAGTGAATCACCAGTAAATGGATTGCCTCAGGCCATTAATGGCAGTCCCATGTGGATACAAGTAGATATTAACTGAGATTGACCCTTAATATATTCTAGTTGTCACTCATCTTGAAAAAGAAGCAACAGCTCATGATAAGCTAATGTTTATAATGGGATTGCCAATTAAGTTCTTCCACCTGGGATATGTTTCTTCTTGCCAATGTACACATTCAGTGTTATAAAAATGCATGCATGAGCTTAAAGACAGCATTAAATACATATATCCTTATCCTTTGCCACCTTTAGAGCATAGGAATCTCCTGTGGCTCAAAAGAAGTAAAGGGTACATATTTAATGAAATATCCCTTTGAAAATAGAAAAAAAATGTATAGGAGTAGAACACTGGCTTGAAAACATTTCTCAGATCAAAATGTAAATTAGAGACTGTAAGATCTCTTACACACACATCTTGACAAGTTAGTAGTCTTAAGCAACACTAAAATTTGTGCATTTTATACCTTTTCTACTTAATAGTATGTATTCCTAAAGGCCCTAGTGATGAATATTAATGTAATTCTATGTAGCGAACTATACAAACTTGTAGCCACTTCATGGTCAACTGGACAGATGGAGTTAAAAACTATGACAGATTTCATTTCTGGTATAAGAATAAGCAAAATATTTAACAGATTTTCTATTATTTCTATTATTCTAGGAAAATACTGCACCTGGTTAGTTAGCGGACAGGCTGGTCAAGGTAAGGGAGGCAAAGTCCAAATACATTAAATGATATACCAATCAATTAAATAGGTATTGTGGAAACTAGGAGAGATACTTAGGAGTATATTTCCATTCATGGATAAAATGTCATCTGTTTTTGCTATTTAAAAAATATGCTTGTAACTAAAATATAATTATATCAATTATATCCTTTTCCTGACTCCAACCCACTAACAGTTACCAGCCTTCAAACATCTCTAACTACCTTAAAACCTCTGAAACCTCTCCAAAACCACCATTCTTAAGTTATCTTTATTAATTTACATACATTAAAGAAACATCATCATGACAAATTTCATGTAGTCAGAGATAAACGAGAGAATTCTGTGTCACCTTTCTCATGTATTTGGCATTCATTAATGCTTTATATTAGAGGTGACCTTTTGGTTTCTCAGTATCATGTAAATTGAAACATGATTTCTAAACTTTCCAAGCTTCCTCCCAAAGTAATCTGAACAAAAGAGGTGAAATGAGACTCCCTACTGACTCAGTTCTTTTCATGTCATCAATTTGCTCCTGATTGTCAGGTTATGTGTACAATCCTTATATATTTCATTTGAACTGGATATAGTATTTGATGATAGGTCATAGTAGGCCTATTGGACATGTACAGTAGAATACCCAGCCAACCAGTGATCATTGATTGATACTCAGGGCAATATTCAATGGAAGAAATAGATGAGTCAATATGGCAGTTATCTCCTTGTAATTATGCTATTGGAAAATGAACCCATAGTATTTAACAGTGGTGAGTTATTGTATAAGGGATGATTTTAACAGAAGATCTGTGGGTTAACATTTTTATATATCCATAGCCTACGGTTACATGGACTGTGCATGGGCTACTTAGGAAATACAATATAAATTACCCTGTCTCCAAAATGGAATGGTATATTAACCTGAGGTTGTTCAATCACACGTACTTTAACATTTAGGAAATTGTGAGGTGGGGGATTACAAAAATATTAACAGCCATATATAATTTTACTAATCATTTTCTTTGACCTTGTACTTTGTTTCCAAATGCATTTCTGATGGCTTTCTTTAGTATACTCCCCACCAGGAATGATAGCTTCCTAACATATTTTGAGCTTTCCTTTCATTTTCAATTACCTATCACCTGTCTTTCTCCAGTAAA
Organism: Peromyscus nudipes; assembly: GCA_902168325.1. Classification (NCBI taxonomy): domain Eukaryota; kingdom Metazoa; phylum Chordata; class Mammalia; order Rodentia; family Cricetidae; genus Peromyscus; species Peromyscus nudipes. The sequence continues at coordinate 32,660 of CABHPH010152151.1, read as the reverse complement.
ATATAAGATGTTTAAAAAAAAAGATTGCATTATTTTCCTCATCTGTTGGGAGCTATGCAGCCAGGTATCAGATCAATGGGTTTCTTCAGGGGAAGGCACCTGTGGAAATAGACTCTCACCTGGCAAGGACCCGCAGTCACTAGATAGTGTAGGAATTTGCAAAATTCTTGTATCTTGCAGTTTCTTATTATATTGGTGATTCTTTGGTTTAGTTTTACTTTGTCAGTCATACATGCAATAGCTGAAAATTTCCCTTGAAATTCTGCTCTTTCTCAAATATTTCCCCCTAAGATTCATCAGGGGCTAATGTTTCTCAAATCTCTTATCTGAAGTTAATAACTGCAACTCCCAATACTGGGAACTTTTGTGAATCAACAGAGACAGTTAAGTACATATGAGAAAACAACACTTGGGACATTAATCATACTTCACAGTTCTGGAAAGGAGAATAAGGCATGCACACACAGAAGAGGGAAAAAGCCTCAGGAATATACATATAGTATCAACTGTTGAGAGTATGTTCCCTGGATGCCAAGCACAGAATCATTGGTAGGATCAGTATGCTCTGAGGAAAATATACAGTGCCAAATGTGAGATGGACAGATCCACCTTTATCATACATAGAAGTATATATTGGTGGAAGAAGTATGGTATAGTGAGATGAGAAGAGTGCTTTATCAAGGTCTGCCTTTTACAGAGATATTGAGACATGGGACCATCTTGTAGAAAAGGGAATTGTATAAAAATATATCTTACAGACGTCAAAGAATTGTCTGGGTTTGAATATTGTCCTTAAAGCATTGTGCCCATGTCTATTATTTTTTAACTTTGTAACTGCAAGTAGCTGCCAGCTGACATAAGTGATGTGAGACCACGATGTGTCTGGCTCGATATTTAGTTAAGCCTGAAAAATGCTGAACTCTATGTCTAGAATAAGGTTAAGCAGGGGGTGGGGAGGTGTAATTTGGAAAACATAAAGAACAATGGGGGTTTTCATAATGATCACGATGTGTTCCTTAAATTATGATGTATTTATTACAGTCGAAAATATAAGCTAATAGTAAAGCTGTTCATGTAATTCTGGGGGTGAAAAACACTCTATTTAAGTATAAATAAAGATGGCCTGAACTATTCAGGTCCACTTGAGTGCAACCCATTTGCTGGTCAGAAGTTATCCTTGCAGTGATGCCCCTTCCCTGTCTCAGGACCTGAACCCAACTTGAAGCATGATCTCGTCACTTGTCAATAAAAAAAAAATCCTTTTCAACAGCAACTACTGTATAATGGGTATGTGGAATTACTGAGTGAATGAGGGTGCTCAGTATAACAGTGTTGCCGTGAAACTCCAGAGATGCTATGGAACATACAAACGTCAGTTACAGTGATTCTGCATAAAGTAGAGGACAAAGCCATCTATTTTCCAGGCATTGAAATAATTCATTTCTGGATCCTGACATCAGAAAGGTTTAATGAGAAAGAACGAGCAGCTGCAAATCTACAACTGAATATTTCTTTAGTTGAATAATAATATAGACTATAAGATAATAAGTTCATTTTGATGACAAGTGAAGATGTACTTGCCTTTCTTCTTAAAGTAAAGAGCATTTATTTTCATTTCAAGCTTCTGATTCAGGTGCTTTTGGTGACTCAAGATAATGTGTATAACTTTGTTTCTTCTCTTACACTTAAAATGTAGGAGTTACTTAATAATAAATTGCTTGACATCTTCAATAATAAGATAATTTGAGTTGAGGTGGGTTTTTTGACCATGAAAATAGCAAATTTTATGGAAGCATTTATTTTTATATATAGAACACATATAAAATTAAACATAACACATTCCTTTGTTAACATGTATTTTACTTAAAGACCTTAATTTTAAACGATGAATGATGTGTTATCAACAATTTACAAAATTTTTCCTACATTAATGAATTATACATTTGCATTAATATCTTATTTATAAAATGAAAGACCATGAAACAATATAGATCAGTTATAAACATTTATTTTTTTCTTATCAATACAAGATAGAATATATAACTGTGAATATTGAACAATAGAGTATAAATTTTCTCTTTATTCAGCTTTGAATAACTAGGCATTGTTGTGTTTCATTTTAAACAATTTTAATATTAAGGGAGTAATATTATCATATATTTCTATAAACATTACATAAATATGTCCATATGGAGCAAATCATATGAGACAGAAAAGTATAGAAATCACATTAATGTAAAAGTGATCATGTCATGGGAATAAAAAATACGAAGACATTTTAAAAATACATGAAATAAGCCAAGACAGTAACAATTGATATGATATCTCTTCTTTCATTTTTGAAAGATATAATGGCATAAAGAAATGTTTATATTCTAAACCTCTAAAGCTCTGAATATATCAAAATGCACAAAGAGGAAGAATTAAAGTTGCATATGAAATCAAGTTCACTGATCCACTGAATTTATGATGAAAATATAATTTTAACTTATTAAAGTAAAATAAGCACAGATCTTAGGGTCCTTTGAATTAGAGGGGATTATAGCAAAGAGAGTTAAGATAAATAGTAGGAAAAGAACTCAAGTTACTTTATTCATTTTGAAGAAGAAAACCCTGATTTGTGCAAACTGGGATTCTTAATGCTGGGAAAGGTAAGAAAGTAGATTCTCCCAGGTTCTTTAAAATCAATGTTTATAGTTGACATGATGGCTTTAACCTATTGAGAATAACTTTTGTCTTTAGACATATATAAATTATTTAATATTTTGTGCTGTTTAATCTCTACATCTGTGGAAATTTTTATCCTATGCATAGACACTTCTATTTTGAATAGCTTACTTTTTCTTTCCACACACAAAATAGGCCTTTTCCCTGAAATGCTGTCTTCCTTTGGTGACCACCATGATTAGGTAGTGTATCATTTATTCTTTCCCTCATTCACATGCCTAATTATTAACACTACCACATTCCCTGTAATATCCCCAATCTAAGTATTTTTAAATCATGTCAACATTTTTTGTGTCTTTTATATTATACTTTAAAATGTCATTCCAATAAATTCACTGAAACATAATACCTTAGTTATCCAAAAGTTCTAAACATGTCTCCAGACACCACTGTTGCACTATTTACTTGATTTCATTCTAGTCTTACTTCTAAGAGGGAAGTATTTTATTATTATTATTATTATTATTATTATTATTATTTTTAAACACTAATTTTTGCATCCCAAGCTTCTGTGACAAGTAGAATTCTAGAAGGACCCTGAGATTTCTAACCCTTCTTTTGCACACTACACCTTTACTTCTTCTCTATGAACTCCACTTGTGAATTAGATGGAATATTCTCCCATGATTATGCCATTTGCATGATATGCACATTTTGCAGAAGTAACTAGCAACTCAGATAAATTGAATTTCAGTTAGGAAAAGAAGCTATACTTCATAAACCTCTTTAAAATATTCAGACATATTTGAAGATCTGGAGCCCCTTAAAATATGTGGGGACAGATAAGTCGCAGGGGGCAGACAGGTAAAAATCTCTAACACCTGACAACATCCTTATGTGAAAATTTACAAAAATTTAAGTCCTTTGTTCCACACCAAATATAAGTATTCATTTATAAACAACTCTGAACCTCAGATGAGATCAAATTTTCCATGCAAACTTTATCATATTAAATCCTTGAACACGGAAGTCATGGAAAATATGCTATGCTTTCTGGTACAGAACATATGAGAGAATAAAGGCTTGCTGTTTTACTTTGCTAAATTGGTAACAATTGGTTATAAAGTATCAGCAAATTATTCTTTCCCTTGTCTATGTTTTCATGACTAACTATTGAACACACCAAAGGATTCAGTGAATGGAACCAGGAATCACCTCTTCACCATCCTTCAGGTCTTCAATGGCAACATTAATCACTGAAATCCCAGTAGGAATGTGATATTGTTTTGTTATCAAGCTTCGTTTGTAGAGACTGTTCTAGAGGTACTCCTTGGCCTTTCCAGAAATTGTAGTCAGGGCTTTTCTGTGTCCCAGCCTGCGGAAGGTTGGGACAAATCTCTCCCACTCGCATCCCCCAAGTAAACACACAGACGCTTATATTAATTTTAACTGTGTGGTCTAATGGCTCAGGCTTGTCACTAGCTAGATCTTACATCTTAAATTGACTCATTTATGTAAATCTATACTTTGACACATGGCTTGTGGCTTATTGGTACTTCTACATCTTGCTTCTTCTCGCGGCAGCTAGCAGCGTCTCTCACACTCTTCTCCCTGTCTCTCCCTTTGAATTTCCCACCTGCCTCGAAGCTGCCTTGCCATAGACCAAACGGCTTTATTTATCAACCAATCAGAGCAACACATATTCGAAGCATAGAGAAAGACATTCCCCTATCAAGGAAAGTCTTCACTCTCAAGGTCAGAGAGCAATTTCTCTCCATTGGTGATAGTGTCGAATCTTATTTATTTATTTATTTA
>CABHPH010152151.1:0-28078 GCA_902168325.1 Peromyscus nudipes | reverse complement strand
TTATTTATTCATTCATTCATTCATTCATTCATTCATTTATTTATTTATTTATTTATTTATTTATTTATTAAAGCTAGAGAAGACTTGGTTCTGTTCTGGTATTCAAGTTATATTCCTCTTCACTTGGCTAGTAATACAGATTAAGTCAAAACTAACTGGACTACCTCTTCACTTCCCTCCTAAGAACACCAAGATCAAATAGCTAGTGTCATAGGTCTTCATGAGCCAGACCAAATTCCTCAGTGCATTGACTTTGCTGTTCATTATGATAACTGCAGCTCACTTGTCCTTTATAAGTAAGTACTGCCATTTGACCTCTGCCACACTGGCACCCAATTAACTCCACTGCTTTTAGAGATCTGGTTCAGTGGATGTAGCTCCCACTGAAATTTACAACCTGCCTAGAATAACCATTTGGACCTTAAGGAATGTTTGGGCTTCCCTCAACAATTCATTCCTGTGGACGGCAACAGGACTTAATCGAAAAAATTCCCTTTTACATGTCAATCTGCTTATGCTTTAGAGAACTTCATTAGTATCTTAAGAAAGTAAGATAATTCAACACACTTGAAATAGCCCAATTTCTGTTCTATATTTTATCCAGCCAATAAGATAAACTCTTAGTGACTTCCTAAACCTTCAATATTATTATTATAATACTATTTTCAGAATTTCTGTTTATTAGATTCAAACAAATAAATTTGGTGAAATCAATATTTGTGTTCCTCCCAAATTTTCTCGCAGATTTTCCTTAGGACTACGTCTATTTGAATTAGGAAAACCATCTAGTTATTCTGTAGTTTAGTATAATTTCTCAGAGCTCATGTGTTATTCCTCCATTATAAACCCATATTTGAATCTAGTTAGAAGTCTGATTCCACAGAAAGATACTAAGTGTAGGTCCTGACAGAAATATGTTCTTGCAAGACAGTGACAAAAGCCTTCTCTAACATTGCTATATTCTCAGATGAGGGCTCAGAAGAACTGATAAATTCTATATTTCATGAGAGCATTTTCAGTATTCCTTCTTTCAAAATCAATACCATCATTGTAATAGCAGAAACTCTTCAAGGTCAGAAATTCAATTTTCCTTTTACTACGTGATAGAGATCTGAAGTTGAGATGTTTTTCAGATATCTCAACTTCAAGTGTTGTGTCTGTGGACAGACACAAAGATGCTCAGCTCACATGTACTTGAATTTGGAACACTGGAATTACCTTTTACTTCTGTACATTTTCTGTATTATAAAGAGAAAAGAAATATTAGCTTCATTTTTAAAGGATTCTGAGCAATAGAGTGGACACATGTACAAATTCTTTCAGTAGAATCTTGTTAAGAGTATGTAAGAGGGAACATTCATGTGTTTCTGTTTTCATGGCCAAGCAGTGTTCTTTATCACTGAGAAATAGGAATTGATGCTTTTGGAATTGATCCATACCTACAAACATATAGACATAGATATATAGATAGAGATATAGTCTACCTAAGTTAACAAGTAAAATTTATCTCTGACATTTAGCAAACATCTTCCACTACATTTATCAAAGACATTCACACAGGAAATGGGCTTTATTTTATCTTTCATGACTCTTGTCTCCCTTTACCTGAAATCATTTCTTCTCATCACCCAATATTATTATTTCTTGGTATCCTTCCTAAATCATATATTACAGACACAGTTATAACTCTTTACTTTCCTTCTCTATCTATCTATCTATCTATCTATCTATCTATCTATCTATCATCTATCTGTCTATTTTTCTATCAATCTGTATGTGTCAGTGTATGTGTGTGTGTGTGTGTGTGAATGTGTGTATGCCTAGAATCTGCATAAGAGGAAGAACACTGTTAGTTTTTCTTTTTGAGTTTGCTTCACCCCACTTAATTTTATACTCTCAAAGTCCATTTCCTCTAAATGTCATGATTTCATTTTTCTTTACAGCTTAATTATATTCCATTTTGAATACATACTGAATTTTCTTTATCCATTCATCTGCTGATGAGCATAAAGGTTGATCCTATTCCTTTGCTATTGTAAAAAGGTCAGTTATAAAAACATAGATGTGAAAATACCCCTCAGTAGATGTCCAGGAGTAAAATAGCTAAGTCATATGGTTTTTCTATTTCTACCTTTTTGACGAATCCCAAAATTGATTTCTATAATGGCTCAACTAATTTTTACTCCCATTAGCAGTGAATCAGAGACCCCTCTTCACACCCTTTCCAGTATTTGTTGTCAGATTTCATTTCCTTTTTTTAAAAAAACTTTTATTGGTTCTTTTCAAATTTCACATAATACATTCCTATCCCATGTATCTCCTCCTCCCCTCTCCATTAGCAACCACCCTCAGCCCTTGCAACCTCTCTCACAAATTAAAATGAAATTTGGAAGAAAAATCAAAATCAGAAACAAAGAAAGAAACAAACAAAACAAAACAAAGATAAAAGAAGAATAATCATTCATCTTTACTTGCAAGTGTTCATTGCCAGAAGTAATTGGTCTGGCTCCAGTCCTCTGGTTTCTGTTATACCAGCAATAATGGGCTCTCACTGAGGTTCCTCTTGGATATCCTGTTGTCCTGTGTCATGGAGATCCTGATATTTTGGATTTATAGGTATGTCCTCTTCATATGCTCCAACAGTTCATAGATTCAGTGGATGTTGGGGAAGGCCAAATCAATAGCCCTGGTTCTGGGCCTGGGTAATACCTGGAGTGGTCAGCCTGCCAGCTTTCTCTCATAGTCAACTGCCCATGGAAGTTCTCCACCACTTCCTTGGCTAGCTCACCCAATGCAGTCTGCAGCAAAGAGAGGGGCTGCTTTTGCTCTCAGGTCCTCAGATCCAGGTCAGCCACACTAACATTGCCTGGGCCAGCTCTACTGTTTTGTCCAGGCAAAGTGCAGAGCCTTCTCTCCTGCTTGCCAAGGGGTAGGGTCAGCTCTTCTGCTCTCAAGTCCTCATGGATGGCTCATCTGCCTCCCCCACTGCAGGGTCAGCTCTAGTGTGTTTTGCAGGGCCAACTCTCCTGTGTGCTGCAGCTGGTGAGGGGTAGGGCTAGTTCTCTTACTCTCTTGACACCAGGGCCAACTGCCTTGCCTACCACAGGTCACAAGGGGAAAAGGGGGAAGGGCATCTTTCCCTCATCACTGCCACTGCATGACAGATGGTGTGTGTGTGTGTGTGTGTGTGTGTGTGTGTGTGTGTGTGTGTGTTTGTGTGTGTGTGTGTGTGTCAGGGGAAGGCCCTCTGTTGCTCTTATGTTCTCAGGGCTGTCTCATTTGCATCCCTACATCAAGGTGAGCTCCAGAGTGCCGCCCAAATTGGGGGGTGGGCGCTCTCTCCTGTGCTGCAGCTGGTGAGGTTCAGGGCCAGATCTCTCACCTGCCTCAGGAGGTAATGGGTGAGGTGGGAGGGCATCTTTATCCCACCTATGCAGCACATGGCAAAGGAGGGCGGGGTCAGTTCTGCTCTCACGCCCTCAGGGTTGACTCACCTGCATTTCCAATTACAGAATCAGCTCTAGTGTGATGACCAGGTGAGGGACAAAACTGCGATGTAGGTGGGGCCCTCTTTCCCGAGTGTGGGGTGAGCTCTTCCCTGTGAGGGCAGAGCCAGCTCTCCTGCTACATTATCCGGGAGGGAAGGGACCAGCTATCCTAGGACCAGTGAAGGACAGGATTGCGTCAGGACGGGATTGCTCCAATGAGCCCTTGGGCTAATACAGGCCATGGGCATCATCAGAGACTCCAGCTGCAGCAGGACTACAGACCCAGACATGGCCCTGGGCAGCAGCTTAGAAATGGATGTCACCACAGCTCAGTGGTAGCACAGACCACTCATATCCATACGGTCCTGTGTAGTGGTATTTGCTCTGCCCATGACCTCCAGAGGAGGGGAGAGAGGTGGCTCCGCGGTGAAGAGCACTGACTGGTGTTCCAGAGGAACAGGGTTCAACTCCCAGGTAGTCCGAAGTCTGATCATGCTGGGATAAATAAATAAATAAATAAATAAATAAATAAATAAATGGAAGAAGGGACCATATGACCCCTCTCTCCTCTCTTTAAGCGGTCACGTACAACAACAGCCAGAAGAACTGCCTCCTTTGGCCATATAGACTGAAGCTCCTGGGAGCAAATAGTACTACTACAGCTCATGGGAGCAAATAGCACTACTACAGCCTCGGTGGCAGCATGGCCCTTAGACACAAAAGTGGTCTCAGATGGCTGAGACCCTGGGTATCTGTAGAGCTCCCGGTCCTAACAAGCTATGTGTAGCTCCAATTGCTGCAGGGCCATGCATGGACTGTAGGCAATGGCCTGTGTGCAGATGTCTCCAAGGCCCTAGGTGGCAGCACAGGCCACCTAGATCAGCATGGCCCCCGGAACTGTCAGGGTCCTTGAACACCAACATGATCTCAGGTGGCTGATCAGACCCCAGTTGTCCAAATGGCCCTCTGCATAATGAAAGGACCAAGCAGAAGCCACAACAGGCTGCTCAGTCTTCTCTCAGAGATCAGGCCTGAATTTCAGTTTCCTGAGACTTGAGCAAGCAGTTTCTGGAAGGGCCTTGAGCAAAAGACATAGTCCTTGTAGTAGCTCCCTTTCTGCACTTAGTCTGACTGCTCAAGGTTCAGGCAGTTGTTTAATGTTGGGGACCCCTCACCAATTTAGAGCTACGTGCATGGGTCAATGTGAACATGTGAGGCCAACCAGCCTCCTGGAAGCTCATGGACAAAGACTGGGACTTGTCTAGGCCTGCCCCAAAATGATAACTGTAACTCCCAACCAGTAAATGCAAAGGTTTCACACCCTCATCCAATCATATGATGCAAAGGCTTGTACCACCATGCTTGTGGTTTTTCCCTTTAAAAACCCCTCACCCTGAGAGGTCAGGGCCATCCTCCTTCACCCAGTGTGTTGAGTGTTGGACACGGACCAAGCCCAGACTTGCTTGTTATCAATAAACCCCTGTGTGTTTTGCATTGGATATCAGCTCTATGGTGGTCTTGCTCAAGGGTCTTGCAACATGGGCACAACAGTAACAAGAATCCTGGACATCAACTCAGACCCTTATTTCTGTAGGGCCATGGAGCCAGAAATGGCCCTCTGCCATAGTCTTGGTTTGGACAATATCAGGTCACCAGCTGACAGCACTGGTCACTCAAGTCAGCCTGGCTCCAGAAGTGGCACAATCTTCAGACATCAACAGGGTCACAAGCTGTGGCCTAGACCCTGGGTATCCGAGTGGCCCCAGGAGACACATGGACCATGAACAGCAACACAGACCCTGGATGCAGCTGAACCGTGGAGCCAGGTATGACCCTCAGAAGAACCCCAGGACAAGATATAACCATGGTCCCAGTTGTGTCACCATGATCCCAGGTGTGTAACCAGACTTTCTTTGTACCCCTAGTTCCCAAATAATGACAGGAAGACTTCCTATTGATTATGAATGCTTGGCCTTAGATTAGTCTTGTTCCCAACTAGCTCTTATAACTTACATTAACCCATTGCTATTAATCTACATTCTACTGTGTAGCTCTTTACCTGTCCTCCATTCTGTACGTCCAATTCCCTCAATGTCTGGCTGGTAAACTTCCCTGTGCCTCAAATACTTTTCCAGTTAGGCTCTCTCTCCGGAAGTCTCAGCTATTTTCTCCTGCCTAGCTCTTGTTCATTCAGCTCTTTATTAAACCAATCAGAAGATGCCTTTCACACAGTGTGATCAACTATCCTCCAATATTTACCACTTTTTGTCTAAATAAAAAGAAAAAGTTTTAACTCTAACACAGTAAAACTACTTACAATAAGAAAAATTATCAGGTAAAAATTATATTCACAATGTCCAGTCCATTTGTATTTAGCAAATTCTCAATAAGTACTCTATTATCTATCCTATCTTGGTGAGTCCAATATTTTAAACCTAAACCACTTACCATCATATCTTATATTGCCAGCCTTAAGATGTCCTTTTAGATCTTAAAACACTTTCTTAGATAAACAACTTAACTTCCTGTGTCTCTCAAACTTCATAAACTCTACAACTCTTTTGTAAGTTTCTTTTCTGAATTTTGAAATAAAGAACACTGTATTACTATCTTGTCTTCAACCCCAAAGACCCAAAAAGATATATTACCTGAGTTAAAAGAAATGCAGAGCAAACAACTTCCAAAACAATAAAAAGGAGAGAGGCAGTTGGCTGCCTGGACAGTCACACAAGTTTCCTCTGCTACATTGGGGCATCCATCTTCAGCCTACAGGTCTAGACTATCTGACAGACTTTTCTGTGAAGCATGAATTTTGAAGGACTGTCCTACCTTGTCTTGGCAAAATTTGGCAGTCACCTTCTTTTGTGTCCTGCTTGTCCAATTTGGACAGAACATTGCCAGCAATCAAGGCAAGGGCAGTTTCTTGCCCAGTGTTTAACTTGCCACAATGAAAGCAAACTCCATATGGAAGTTATGTGATGTTCATCATCTTTTTTTTTTTTTTGAAGTAGATCGGTACTGCAAGGAGAAGAGGTATCTCACTGTCATGAAAAACCTTATGTTATTTTGACATCTTAAATGCCATGTTCTGTAGATCTCTGAAGTGTTTGAGTATCACATATCTAAAATAGATTACTTGAAAACATACTTAATTTGACTACAGGTTTGATTGCTATAGATGACTACTAACCAGCATTTCTTAATTATCCTAAACAGTTTGTAATAATAGCTTTGAAGGGCTAGAACTTTACATTATATTTTTAAATGAGCTGCATAGGTACAGTACCTTAAACAAGAGTAAAAACATTATAACAAAAATATTATATTATAACAAAATACTATATTATAACAAAAATAACCTTAAATTTGTATCAATATACAAAAATACATACTAATATGAAATATTTGAGACTACTAGTTGATTTTTAGTTTAATAGTAGATTCAATAATCTGCCCTTCTATCCTATCATTCATAAATCACCACTTTTTTCTTTTAGAAAGAGATCCCTGAATCTTTTTTTTTTTTTAGTTTCTTCCATGACCATGACCAATAACAACTTGCAACCAACGCCCCCCCAAATGATGACAATAACCCACAGAATGACAAAAAACTACTCACCCCACCTCAGCAGTATGGGCATCATGTTCTTAAAATTACTTCCTGTTGTCTGGAGGCAACATCTTAAGGGGTTAAGGGACCCTGAGAAAACTGAGATAATGGTCAAGTCCTGTGAGAGCTAGCTGTTGTCCAGTCTCAATGTGATGAGAAAGTACAGGACTTATCTGAAGTCCTGGGTTGGGGTAGTCTGTGAGGCTAGTCCAACTCAGCTGGCAGCCTTGAAGTTGTTCTGGGCAGTTTGCAGTCTGAAGCTGATCTCTGGGTTGTGCTTGTCAGCTTAGTGGTTTTACCATAATCCAGGTGGATTAATCACTGCAGGGCCCCATCATCTTCTTGGAGCCCTCAAAGGACACTGTCAGGAATGGTCATGGTTCAGTGACGGAAACATAAACATTTCAAATGTCATATACAGCATATCTCTAGAAGGTTAGAGAGCCACAATCTATTAAGTACATCCAAGGAATACAAACTTAGATTCTTTATACCTGCTTCAGACTCAAACCTGAAAATGTGTACAGGAAGCTAGATGAAGTTTATTTCCAGAATTAGTTAGTACTCTGTATGACTACTAATATCCCCGCAGAAATTATATCTATATATTATAGGTTTTAAGATAAAATTTATATCTTAAGAAAAATTTTATCGAGTCAAAATAAAACCAAAGGATTATGAGATTATTGGCAATAACATAGTCCCTTAGTTTCTTCTGTCACATACCAGGTGGGACTTTTGACATGAGTCAGAGATTTTAGTATTTCTTTACAAGCATGCTTGGGTTTAGAGAAAGAGAGAGCCATGCTCCAACTCCAAACCAGCTTTGATTGAATTGGGACCACAAAAAGACCATTTCCTTTTTATGTTTGAAGAGAGCAGCAAAAACAAGCACTTGGGAAAATTTATGGAGTTCTGCCCTATTGAAAGTGTGCTTTACCTTCAGGCCAATTTATGTTTTTTTAAGGGGGAGGCAGACATTTCTCTTGATGATTAATCATTCTTCTACCAATGTCTCATTTGTCCAGTGGTCTTTATATTCCTTAGTTAGATGATTTTATTCTTGAAAGAAAAAAAATAAAATAAAATCCTGCCCAATCCTAACTTTGGGGAGTTCTTTTTTTGGTACATTATATCTTTGTTAAGGCAACATGTTTTTTTGGTAACAGAAAAAGTATTGTCTCTTAAATAAATTTTTTTTTGGATTTTTTAAATTAAATATACCTTGATATGTGTGGGTAAATATACCTATTTCCCACTTTTTCTTTGTATGTACACACACACACACACACAAAGTTAAGGTGTGTTTTCTTTTAGGTTACAAGGGACCTTCATTTTGTATTTTAGTTAACTCTTTGAATTTACTTAAAACATATTAAAACTCTTAACTGTTTTTTTTTGGGAAGAGGAGAGGGGAGGGACTGGCTGGAGCTGCAGCGAGGAGAAGGAAGATGTAAAGTACCGGTAAGCCACGAGCCACGTGGCAAAGTAGAGATTAATAGAAATGGGCTAAATATAAGAGTAAGAGCTAGACAATGATAGGCCTGAGCTAATAGCCAAGCAGTTTAAATAATGTAAGCGTCTGTGTGTTTATTTTATAAGTGGGCTCGGAGACTGGCGGGACTTGGGAGCTGGAGACTGGCGGGACTTGGGAGCTGGTAGCAACAGTTTGTTTTTGTTTTTGTTTTTTTTTTGAGCCAGGGTTTCAGGGTTTCTCTGTGTAGCTTTGCGCCTTTCCTGGATTAACTGGGGTTTTAATACCAAACAATTAAAAAAAATCTTTTTTATTTGAGAAGAAAACTTAAATCTGATGTCCAAGATGGCCTGGGCTACATGGAAATCTATAGTTTAACATTCTAGTATGGAATTAAGAAACCCCATTTTTTCTTTCAATGCAGTAAAGCAGTTACGCCTTGGAAAAATTATCATTAAAAATTACATATATATATATGTATATATATTGTACCTGATCAAATGGAAGCCATTTGCTAGTCTTATAACTTAGTTTGGATTGAATTACCAAGCTGTTTTATGAACTATTGTCTCTCCTTAATCAAGACATCTCTCCTATTTGAATCTAATCGTTATCAATCTTGATGGTATCCATAGCTTTTTCCCCCCTGTGAACACAAAATAAAAACCTTTTCTCTAGTATAACACATATCCTGGTATCCATTCTGAAGTCAACACATAACACATCCTTAAAATATGCAGATTGGTTTAAATCAGCAGTTTTTTCTATTATCCAATGTCTTTTCACAGTTGTCTTTGTTCAGTAGCATTTAAAAAACTTAAAGTTAATAAAGTACCATGTAGAATCCAGATATCCTGTATCATATTTTCCATTTTTACATGGTTTATCTTTTTATATTACTTTACTGTTTCTTTAAAGATTTTATTTCATTATTTTATAACTAATTTTTCTATGACTATCTGTACCCATTTCCTTTTTCTTTCTTTTTTCTTTTCCCAGCATCTAAGCACATTCTCAAACACATTGAACTTATTCAGAGGTTTTCTAAGTCTGTCCATTTCTGCACATTTGGTACCTTCTCTGACCACATGAGCCAAACCCTAAATGACCTGGCTAACTAACCCTTGGCTCTGCTTAGCACATGGCACTGGCAGCTGGCCCCGCCCCCTAGGGTCTGTCCAGCAGGCTCTCCAACTGGTTCTGGAAATTGGCCATTGTCTGCTCTTCAGTAAAAGCTTAGCCTCATTTCCTCAGGTATTGGCAGAAAGCCAAGTTTACCTGCTCCAGCTCTGGGAAGTTGGTATGCCTGAACTGCAGTAGGCATTTCTACCAAGTGCTTAGTAGCTAGTAGCCGGCTGCTCAAGTGCTAGGCTGCACAGAGGGGGCTCTTAATGGAGCCATGCCTCTGCACACTGTGAGCGCCAGGTCTGCTTGGAAGAGGAGGTTACTAAGAAGCCATATCCAGCTCAATGTTTAGAATTGTTTTTATTCAGCTTTCTCAGGCCTTGTGTGGATATATGTGGCCCCACATAGTGTGCCAAATATAGCCAGACTTTCTTTGTACCCCCAGTTCCCAAATAATGACATGGAGACTTACTATTAATCACGAATGCTTCATCTTAGCTTAGGCTTATTCCCAACTAGATCTTATACCTTAAATTAACCCATTTCTATTCATCTACATTCCACCATGTGGCTCTTTACTCTCCTCCATTCTGTAAGTCCAGATCTCTCTCCATGTATGCCTGAAGAACCTTCACATGCTTCAGATTCTTTCCCAGTTTCTCTCAGTCCCTAGATGTCCTACCCCTTCTCTTCTGCCTCACTATTGACCATTCAGCTCTTTATTAAACCAATCAGAAGGCATCTTTCACATAGTGTGATCAAATGTTCCACAACACAGGGGATTGCACAGGTTACCCAGATTGGCATGGCCACCACAGCACCTTGACCCTAGGATACCATCAGTGCCCTAGGTGGCAGCCCAGACCAATGGCTCCTCTCTGCCCCCAATGGTTATAGGAGCTACAGAAATCAACACATCTCCTAGGATGCTCCACAGTCCCAGACCAAGACCTGGCCCTTGGCCATAGCCCTAGTTCAGACATCACCCTGGACTCAGGTGGCCAGCAGTGACCCACATGATAGCCTGTTCCTCACCATCCTCCTTCACCTCTCCAGATCCTCCTCTCTCTCCAGTCCAGGAACCATTCATTCTGCCTCACCCTCTTATCCACCTCCCCACCCTGCACGCTCTCACCACAATGATGCCTGACTATTCAGCATCAGGGCTTTTGGTAGGGTAACGTTTGCGCTCGGTTAAATCATGTCTGCCCAAGCCTCAAGGCATTGTGCAGAGCTGTTGCCTTTCCTCTCTCCCTTTCATGGGACTAGAAACCTCAGGAAGCACTTGCTATGATGGTTTCCCACCTCTTAGCACCAGAGGCAATGGCCTGGTTCCTTGTTCATTCTGCCTGCCCCAGACCAAGAAGTCTAGGGGAATCCACCTGTGTCGTCTGAGGATCTTGTCAGTTTTTTGATGGTAGCAATCTGACTGTGTGAGGTGATATCTCAGAGTAGTTTTCATTCACACTTCACTAATAACTAGGAATGTTCAACACTTTAAAACAGTCATTGGTCATTTGTTTCTTCTTTTGAAAACTTTTCATTTCAATAATCCAGTTTTGATTGTTGGTTTTATTTCCTTGCTACTTAATTTCTGAGTTGTTTGCAAATTCTCAATGTTAACCCCTTGTCTGAACTGTAGAAATTTCTTCCAGTCTGCAATATACACACACATATATATTTATTTTTCTGATATATATTTCATACATAATTTGTATGTATTTATATATAAATTTATACACATATATATGTATATGTATATTATATATGTATATAATTTCTTATAGTCCCAATTGTTGATATTTGAGGCTAGTTCCTATGCTGTTGATTGCTGTGGGATGTTCTGTATGGCAAATGTGTTGCTCTGATTGGTCAATAAATAAAACACTGATTGGCCAGTGGCTAGGCAGGAAGTATAGGCGGGACTAACAGAGAGGAGAAAAGAACAGGAAGGTGGAAGGAGACATAGCCAGCCGCCGCCAGGACAAGCAGCATGTAAAGATGCCGGTAAGCCACAAGCCACATGGCAAGGTATAGATTTATAGAAATGGGTTAGTTTAAGATATAAGAACAGTTAGCAAGAAGCCTGCCACGGCCATACAGTTTATAACTAATATAAGCGTCTGAGTGATTATTTTATATGTGGGTTGTGGAACTGCGGGGCTTGGTGGGACCTGGAGAGAAGCTCTCCAGCAACAGTTGATGCTTGGTGTGGAAAATTTATGCCTACCCCAAGTTCTTACAGAGTACTTTTTATGTTTTCCTTTAGAAGTTTAAGCATTTCCTGCATTAAATTAAGGTCATTGATCAATTTATAATTGTTTTTTGAAAAAGGAAAGATGGGACTTAATTTTATTCTTCTGCAGGTGAATATCTAGTTATGCCAGTGTCCTTTGTTGAGTATCTTTTATCCATTCCAAGTTTTATTTATTTATTTTTTTAGATAAGTTTTCTCTGTGTAGTTTTGGTGCCTGTCCTGGAACTTGTTCTGTAGACCAGGCTTTCGAACTCACAGAGAGCCACCTGCCTCTGCCTCCCACGTGCTGGGATTAAAGGTGTGCACCACCACTGCCAGCTCCAAGTTTCACAATATTAATTCTGTCAATCTGAGAGCATGGGCATCCTTTGTATTCTCTAGTGCCTTTCCTTTCCTTTTTCTGTGTCTTTAATTTTTGTTTAGAGGATTTTGTTTCTGTTTTTTAGGTTTATTCCTTGGTAATTAAATTTTAATGTGTAATGAATAAGATGGTTTTCTAGTCTCTTTCTCTGAGAATGTATATGTGTATATATATATAATTGTAGGACACAAAAAATCAATATATAAGAACTAAGTTTCATATATTGATTTTTTATGTCCTACAATTTTATTGTTTATTAGATTTAATAGCTTTCTAGTTATTTCCATTTCTTGGGTATTGTCAACAATGGTACTTGTGAGTATGAGAATGTATGAATCTCTTCAAAATGGAAATTCTTTTTTATTATAGTCCCCACAATGGAATTTCTAGATCATGAAACAGATACCATTTTTTCTCATTTGAGAAAACTATGTTCTATGTTCCATAATGACTAGACTAACATACTGTTTTACAATTGCTCAAGGGCTCCTCATTCTTAGCATGATATAGTTTTATATCACTTTTGTAATGGCCATTTTAAATAAAGGCAATTGTTCATTATTGTTTTGCTAGCATTTCCCTAATGACTAATGATGTTGAAATTTTTTCACGTTATTGGTCATCTGTGTCTCACCGTTTCATATTGATCATTATTTTAACTGTATTATTTATGACTATTTGATATTAAGATGTTTGAATTTTATACATTATGCTCATTAATTATTTGACAGTTTGCAAATATTTTTTTTCACTATATAGGGTGTGTTTGTTTAATTTTTTTGTTTTTCTTTAGATGCTTTTTTAGCTTGAAATATTTCCTCTTGATTTTTGTTGCCTTTTCTTCTCAATCTTTTTTTTCGGGGGGGTTAACTATTAAATAAATGAATTAATAATAAATTAATAAATAAATAAGTAAATCACCCATTCTAGTGTATATCACATGTTTATTCCATATTTTCTTCTTATACTTGCAAAGCAAACAGTTTTCATATTTAGGGATTCGTCCATTTTGAAACTGTTCTTGTACCTGGTAAGAAACAGTGGATCTATTCGTAGTGGATTTTGTAACTGGTAAGAGATAGTGGATTTCCTTCATGGAGATAGTGAATTTTCTTGTACTATTTATTTCAGATCATTGTTTCCTGGGTGCATATTCTTTGTAAAAGTAGAGTTTACCCGGATGTGTAGGCTGCTTCTTGTTAGTACACTGAGTCTAATTTTATGTGAAATTTGTCTTGTTCTCATTGGTATAGTCTTGAAGTACTTATTTTTGTAAGTCAGTTTGTGGTACCTACTTCTCTGTTCCCTTTACTTAATGTTGTTTTGGTTTCATGGTTTGGATATTTTCATGTTTTGTTTTGTTTTGAAGTTCTTATGAATTTAAGCATTTTTTGTGTGTGCCTCGGCAAAGAACAGCTTGGTGATTTGATAGCGTTTGCACTGAATCTATATATTGTATTAGGTAATATTTTAACAGGATAAAATTCATCTAAGCCATTATTACAGAATGCATTCCACTCTCTTTATCCTGTACATTTTACTTCATTAATACTTTACACTTTTATATGTACAGTTTTTTCACCTCCTTGGCTACATTTATTCCCATGCATTTTCTTTTAATTTATTTTGTGTAGCTCTTAAAAGGGAGATTGCTCCCATTATTTTGTTTTCATAGAGTTCAACACTTGTAATTTCTTACAGAATCCTGTTTTTTCAGTTAGATAATCTAATTTAGAAGTTTGACTTCACATTCTGCTAGATAAAAATTATATTGCCTGAAGTGAAACTTCACCACTTAAAGAATAGTATTTGCAGTATTGTTCCAGCATAGTAAAATATTTTTTTAAGAGATGTCTTGTAGGTCATGGGACAAGCTGAGATTCTACATTTTATTTAATATAATTCCACTAAGTTTAGAACATTTTTTTACAATAGTATTAATTATCATTAGGTAAGACAGCTCATAGCACATTGGTAAAAACAACTACTGATGCAAACCAAGGTTGTAAATTATGAAATAACATACAATAAATATTTCATAATTTAATTTGTTTCAAGATCACACTTTAACCCTGAATAGAAAATAAAGATAATGCTCAACCATCACTCAATATTACAAATAAATATTATGAAAAAAACTCTTCGTCTGTCTTAACATATAAGTATTTTGTTTCCATAATATAAACTGAATAATTTTAATTACATAGCTAATAATATGTATTCCTTGTCAAAGCTATTGTCAGTGCTCTTGATTGCCCTCCAGAACTTGACGTTAAAACACTGTTGCTAAAGATACTACATATTTATTCATTGGACATGGAGAAGTCAAATTTGTACTCACTCAGAATGCTAGAGTACCACTCTCAAATCCCTCTTAGTTTAGCCGTTCCTGTCTTTGGTGTCCTTCCCTTCCCTCCCTGTTTTATGACTTTCAAAAAGAATCCGTGGCTGATATGTAGAACTGAATGGTATTGTAAAATAAAATTTAAAAAAAAAGCCAAATGCAGACCCACCCTCTGTCTCTGCTCTCTGCTCTTCTCTGCTCCCACTCCCCACCACCATCTTTCTCTCTCTCGGCAGGCCTGGCTCCCCTCTCCTCCCTTTTCCCTCCTAATAAAGCTCTGAAAACTAAAAAAAAAAAAAAAAAAAAAAAAACCTCACTCATTTACAAATCACCTTGATAGCACAACTAATTCAAAGCAAAACTTTGGCAAAGTATCCCTAAAGTAGAAATGATACTCACCACATATTGTTGCATTATTTATTTAAGGGAACAAAGCATCATCTCAGGTACTGAAAACATATATGAGGATCTCCCTGTATTCCTTACAATATATTTATCCTATTTCCAGTGAAATCGTATATAATAATCTAGTACTCATTCCTTTTCAGAGTGTTATCATAAATTAATGCTAATACATAGGTGTGGGGTGGTCATGACTGTAAGTATGAGACATTATGTGTGGAAGAATGATAAGTAAAAGCATGTAATGGTTTTATTAATTGACTCCTCAATTCATTTAATACTTGGCAAAATTATATTATTATTAATTGAACTATTTTGTACATTTCCTCATTATTCTGCTTCTAGAATTCTCTTTGCACATTTTATACTTTTTATTTTCTAATTCCTGAGTACTTGAATACTCTGTTTTCTCTTCTTCCCTTCCGTTTTTGGATTATGTATTCTTTTCTTCTAGGTGAGACACTATGTGTCTTGTGAAATTTCCAGTCTCAGTATCCAATTCTTCTTGAGTTGGAGCGGATCTACTGGAGTCTATCATATACGTGTTTTATTTCCTTTTCAGTGTTACAAATCTGCATTTCCTTTTGGCTTTTTGTTCTGCATACTTTCCACCTCTCTGCTTACATTTCCCATCTATTTGTTCACACGTCTTGCTTATTCATTAGAGACCACTGTATATTAATCATCATTTTTCTAAATGCTCATTCCTGGAATTCCTGAATCTGTCATGACTGTTATCTGTTCTGATGCTATCTCTGTGCCTTTAAATCATGGGTTTCATTTTTTACATATAAAGATGTCTTGTGTTTTTTCTTGATGTCATGAAATATTGGGTATTAGATAAAATAGTCACTTTTAGGAGAATGAAATAAGATGCAGGAGGATGATAATGTGCAGACCTACAGTATGGCCTCGGTGGTTTAATGATCCTGTGTGTCTAGACTTTGAACTATGAGCCTTACAATTGAATTTTTTCAGTACTTCAGATGGAACTCATGTATTTAAACATGTTAAACAAAAGTTGTACCACTGAACTATGTCCACACTCATATTTTTTTTATGATTAAGGAAATGTTGTATTTTTACAAACTTACCATTTATGTTTACTCATTCATTATTTGTGAAACAATTAGGTTCTTCATATATTGTGACAATTGTTAACAATACTAGTATGAACTTTTTGTTTATGTATGCCCTTTTTCACTTTCCTTGCTTATTAGCTACAAGTTGCATTTTTGGTCACAGAATTCTTGATTCCAGTTCTTGGAAAACTGCCTACCATAGTGACTATAACACTGTATATTCCTTATAACAATATAAAAATGTGAGTGTTCCAGTTTTTTCACACACTCTACAAATCTGGGCATTTCTCTTTCTAACATAATGATTCCATTGTGGTGAATATAAAGGAATATTTTATTACAATTAGATTTGCTGTTACACAGTTAGAATAATTACTAATGATGTTGATTTTCATGGAGTTATTGAGATTTATTCCTCATTAATGACAGATCTATCTACATTTTGAACTTGGATTGTGTAGATCTTTATTTCATAAAACCAAAAAAAATTGCTGTCAGGAAAACATTGTAAACATTTGATCCAGAATTGTGGGGCCTTATTTAATCTCTACATAGTGTTTATTTTTTTTCCCATTGTGACTGAGATGTTAGTAGGTTCGATATCAGTAGGTCACAGAGTCAGAAACATTTTCTACAGAAAAGAAATAAATGACAGACAGAAGCATGTGGCCCTGCTCATTATTTCTGAGGTCTCTTGTATTGTACATTAAAATTTTCTCTGTTTCAAAAACTAATGCATTTTTGTTTGAGGAAATAGAATGTCTGGCTACAATCAGTTTAATGCTACAGACAGTAGTAAGCCAGAGGCTTAAGTCATGTTCAGTCTGTGAGGTTGAAGAAATCACCCTTTAAGTAAAGAACTGATGCTAATTTTTCATTATAAAATGGATCCGTATTATTTGAAAGTAAAGGGTACATGTATTTCAAATAGACTACCTGAGTAAGAGTGTGACTATGTACTAATGCATATATGTTTATTCATTTGTTTATAAGAAATATTTGATGACTCATTTAAAAGTGTTCTTTACCACTTCATATGCCCACCCTCAAAAATCCCTGCTTTTATCATAAAAATAAAACTCTAAGCCACTTAGTATAAGATTTTGTTGTCATTTTCAGCCATTTGTACTATTGTTCATTTTAATATATGATAATCTCAGAAATATTCTTTATAAACTAATACCTATAGGTTGCCATTCATATAATCTGTATGTATATATGACTTTTCTTGTGTATCACTTTTCAACACTTTTGGTGGAAACTTTGCTTTCTATTAACAAAATTTAATTCCTCAAAAACTGAAATTTAGCCAACAGATGCATGTTTTAGAGACCTAAGGTGTATGGCAGAAAATATTTATTGTATTTTGAAATTAAACATAAATATACCATTCAGAAACTTTAAAAATATAAATATTAATGCACTGAAGATGATGAAAACATAGTTGAGCAAAAATGTCTCCCATGGTTTCCCATAAGACATAATGGTGGTGCTCACCATCCCCGTTTCATGCATCTGTATTAAAGAACATATTTTGCCACATATGATCTTATTCATTTCATAGGCAATAGTGCTTCAATTAAAAGTAGGTGTTTTTTTCTCACAAGTTTGTGCAGATCTAGAATGCTAAATCGAGTCAGAAGCAAATTTTCATTTTATGTAAATATTGACAACATTCTTTTGGTTCTTGAGGCTAGAGTGGTATTTCCTGTGATGCTTAACTTGTGCTTCTATAATGAACCTAGTGAATATTCTACCAATATTTCTTCAAGCCTTACTTCTTTGTGTTTTATTGGTGAAGCTTGGCAAGTGCTATGCTGAAAAGAAGAGAATAAAATGAACAATGAAAAACATACACTCTAAAGCATTGATTCATGCATCATAATGCACACGCTACATATTTTAAGGCCTATATAATTTTGAAACATTTATGAGCGTAAAGGAATAAGCTGGGTAATGCACTGTGATATAAAATTCTTGTTACACATTTATTATTTATTAATTTTTGTCTGTCAATTGTAACTAACTAACTTGTTGTTTTAGTTAGGGTTTCTATTGCTGTGAAGAGACACCATGACCATGGCAACTGCAATAAAGGAAAATACTTAATTGGGTCTTGCTTACAGTTCCGAACCTTAGTTCATTATCATCATTACAGGAAGCACAGAAGCATGCAGGCAGACATAGTGCTGCAGAGGTAGCAGAGTGGTATGCATCTGGCTCATCAGGCAGCAAGAAGAGACTGTGAGTCACTAGGCCTGGTTTGAGGTTCTGAGACTACAAAGCCTGCCCCCAGTGACATACTTCCTCCAACAAGGCCACACATACTCTAACAAGGCAGCACCTCCTAATAGTGCTATTCCCTGTGGGCCTATATGGGAAATTTTCTTTCAAACTACCACACTTGCTTTAATCTTAAGCATTTGCATGTAAATGAAGTTAGCTAAGAATAAAAAGAAACAGAAGAGTTACACTTGACAAATAAAACAGATCTATTAGAATAGAATTTATTTATTTAAAACTCAATAGTATGGAATGTGGTTTCTTTGAAGTATGCTTTATTTGTGTGTGCATTTGGTCGGAAGTGTTTTCTTTCAAAATGTATAAATTGGTGCCAAAATTAGGAGGTGTTTCTATATGTATGCATCCTTAGAACTGCAGAAATAGCAGATATTTTCATTATTCTATATCCAAACTTTTTGAGATGTCCATTTTAGTTGTTAAATGCTTCAGAAATATACTTTCAGTTACTGCTCTGGCCTTCCTTCTTCTCCCTAGTTCCTGTGTGAGGTGGAAAGTATAATCATACTGGGTTGCTGTTTGTTTTGATAGCTGTATCACTGTTCATTTCTACTACAAAATTTATTTTAGCAATAACAACATATTCTAAGTGTGTTCATAATATTTTGAGTTAATTAAATCTTACATAATTGGATACTTTTTCTCATTATCTTTTAAGATATCTACTAATATACAGTTAATATTCACATACTTCTGGTCAGATATAAAAATACTTTTTAACATGCTCGCAAATTTTCCTGTTAGAGATGAAGAGATGCACAGGGATATGTGATCTTTCCATCACCAAGGTCAGATGGCAGAGAATGGAATGTCTCACAACTGGCAATGGATTATTCAAAGACTGGAACTGGATTTATTTAAATATGACTTTTCTCCCCTGTGTAGATAGATAATAGGGCAGGCAGATCCAAGACTGGACTCCTCTGAGACCATTAACCTGAGCCATTTGAGTAAGCATCTGTTGCTGATGCTACTACAGTACATTGTAAGCAATTAATGCTGGGGGGGGGGGTGGTTAGACACACACAGAAATTGTATGGCGTACTCTGGCTCTTTTCTGTAGCAATATGTTGTCACTAAAAATGAATCATTGAAGCTTAGTTTAGATTCAAGCAACTGACAAGGAAATCATACTTTTTAGGTTAAAAAAGAAAAAAAAATCATTAGACCATTTTAAAACTCACCACAAACTATTGTCACATTCTAATAAATGAAATGATCCTTTTTGAGGACCTTTATGTTTTTTTGCCCTAATTTGTCAATCTAGAATACAATATTATGGGAATACAAGTATTTGACTTCTTCCAAAATTACTAGACTCTACAACTGTATGTAAAATAGTAAATTAATCTCATGAATTAAATTACGTGGATATTTGACTTTTACATGTTTCCTTTTTGCATTTTAAAACAAAAAAGTTACATATTCTTACTTAGAGATGAGCATGAATCCACACATACATACTTTTTTGTCAGTCCACTGAAATTCAGCTTGTGTGATCCACTCACTTAATCAACAACCATTTTTTTTTAGCACCAACTGTGAGACAGACACAACTACCTGCACTGAATGGAGCATTGTGACTGAACCATTCATGGCTGACTCATTGATCTTATATCCGAATGACGGTATCAGATATCCTTCTTGAGTTAAAGAATTATTGAATTATAGAGTTCCAGACCACAGGGAATAAATACAGGATCTGATAACAAGGTAGTTATAGCAAGGTCCTTTCATACTTAATTTGTTTTGAAAAGTGAATATTGTATTTCATAATGACAATAATTAAGTGCTTATTGCAGAGCATAGCTAAAGTATTGAAATGTCATATATATTCATTACATTCATTATAAGAAAGAAATCCAAAAGTCATCTGAAACTTTAAAATGTTTTTTAAACTATTGCAATAACTCGAACCTTAGAAATATATTTCTTTTTTTATTTTATATTCTTATATTTTTGTTTTCAATAAACCCCAACCACAGTTTCCCCTTTATCTTGGTCAGTGTTTTATTACTATGAGGAGACACCATGGCCACAGCAACTCTTCTAAGAAAAACATTTAATTCGTTGGCTTGCTTACTGTTTCAGAGGTTCAGTCTGTTATCATCATGGTGGGGAGCATGGCAGCATTCAGTTAGACGTGGTGCTGGAACTGAGAGGCCTATGTCTTGACTCAGAGACAACAGGAAGTTGACTGACTGTCATATTGAGTGAAGCTTGAGAAAAATAGCTCAAAATCCACCCCCACAGTGACACACTTCCTCTAATAAGGTCACACATCCTAATAGTGCCTCTCCCTTTGGTAGCCATTTTCTTTCAAACCCCCACACCTTCCCTTGACTATTCCCAGTCACCCTTTCCACATCTCCCTGAGCTCTACACCTTCCTATATTTCTATAAACTTCCTTTAACTTAAAAATGAGGTTTAAAATCAGTTTTTATTTGAATATTAGACTTTAAAACTTGAGATTGAGCCGGGTGGTGGTGGCACACGCCTTTAATCCCAGCACTTGGGAGGCAGAGGCAGGCGGATCTTTGTGAGTTTGAGGCCAGCCTGGGCTACAGAGCGAGATCCAGGAAAGGCACAAAGCTACACAGAGAAACCCTGTCTCAAAAAAACAAACAACAACAATAAACAAACAAACAAACAAACAAACAAATAAATAAATAAATAAATAAATAAATAAAACAAAAAAACTTGAGATTGGAGAGATGTCTCAGTCGTTAGGAACTCATCCAGTTTTCTCAGAAGACCTGAATTAAGTTCCTTGCACCTACACTGGGTGGCACACAACTGCCTATAACTTCAGCAATGGGAGACCCATTGCCCCACAGATACCAGCACATACATGACACACACTTGCACAAAGACTAACATATATACATAAGTATAAAATAAAAATAAATAAATTGAAACTTAATATGTGCCCTTAAATCATATGTAGCAAATTAAATCTTCAGATATCAAACTGGCATACCATTTCCACTGTGGTCAATTATATAATTATTATCCTGATCAATGCAATACATGAATAATGACTAATTCTCCAAGAATTGTTTTCAGGTATACCATACCCTTTAATGTTTGTTAGTTATCTTCTTTTGAATTTCTGTTCCATCATTAAATCATCTCATATTCAGGGACACCAATGGATAAAAGTTTTTGAATATTTTAATGAAGATGCAATATTTGATAGCATAAACTACTCCATGTTGATAGCATAATAGGCTTTTGTAATATTATTTATCTAAACAATATTTAAGATATTTTTTGCTTTAGAATCTCATTTTATCCCCTAATTCTATTTCATTGTCTACAATACATTACCATGGTTATCCCAAAGTGCATTTAACTCTCTCACAGTTCTGGAGAATGGGATGATGCAAAATTCCAAAGTGATGCAAAATTTGATGCTGTTGAGGGCTCATGACCTGGTTTGTACACAAATGTATTCTGTTTGTTTGTTTGTTTTAGGATGTTATATTTCTCCCTTTCTTTTCCTCCTTACAAACCTTACCATATATCCCTCCCCAATCTCCTTTAAATTCATGACCTCCTATTTCATTAATTGTTATTGCATTCATATATGTATGTGTGCAAAGACAAGATATATATGTTTAAATACAGCCTAATCAGTCCCTATAATGATACTTGTATGTATGTTTACAGGACTGATCATTTGTCAAGGGAAGTCTACCCCCTCTTCTCCTCCCAACATCCCTCAATCTCCCACATAAACTAAACTTTCTATTTCTTTTCTAAATTGCTGTAAACAAAGTCCATGTTTTTGAGATCCAAGAATTAGTGGCAAAAGTCATTTATGATTAAAAGCAAATCACAACTGAAATTCTAGGGAAAACAATTATTTAAATGTTTGGATTTGAATTTCACAGTAGTCAATGTGGCTCACTGAGAGTGATTCTTGATCTAAGGCTACATACCTCCAATAAAGTAATGTTAAACAGAAATGATCTAGAGGAAACACCAAATATCTTCTGTTTGTTTGTGTTTCCCTACTGAGATGCATTTACAAATGATCATTGAGTGTTTGCGGTAATGCTAGGGGAATCCTGTCTGTGAACATGAATGATAGAGCTTTGTAATCATGAAGAAAAGATATTAAGGTCCAGGAACATCTGACAAATTGGATCAGATGTAGTGATCCCTGGAAAAAATTCTATTATTCTTGAAGCTTAACTGAAATTGGACCTTATTTCATTAAAAAAAAAAAGACCTTAGTTTGTTCTGTTTTCAAATAACACTTTTGTGCCTAAAGTATAAATTCAGAGTGAGAAGAAAGTAAAAAAAAATTATAAATTATGTAAAAGACGAGTAAATGAATTGGTATTATTCTTTATGAAAGCGTACAATGACATTTATACAAATGCAGTGTTTGTGCATAGAAAATTGCATGTTAATGATGTCCTTCAGAATATAAAATGAGACTGCGCTTGTCATAATCACGGTACATCGCTGACAATTTAGAAGAAGACATAGTCTGTGGAGGTGCTATTCCCATGAGTATGGTGGGCTCTAGCCCTGGCTTGGAGAAAGAACATGCCAGAATCCCGATGGTGCTATAGGAAGGGGCTTCTCATCCTGTCATGGGTCAATCCAGACAATAGTGCCTTATGAGGAAGGCATAATTAAATCTTACATGCATGGCACTGCAGTGCTTGACAGTGAATTGCTTCTGAGTTCCTCCAGTGACAAGATGGGTATAAAGACTCCTTAGGGAAAAGCAAATAGACCCCGAGCAGAGGGAAGGCCAGTTATTTCAGAGAAGCATATCACGCAGGCTATGCTATAGCTGTGTGGTGTGTTTAGTGGGGTGGTGGTTACAAAAAGAAAATTTTCCATTATATTCTCCAGAATTGATATGAAATATTTCTAATACTGAAATGTATTCAGACCTTCAGATTTGAGAGTCAACATTAAACAGATGACCTCAAATATAGTATTATTTTTTTAAAAGATGTTTTTATTTTCAATCTCTGTGTGTATTTGGCTAGATGTGTGCCATGTATGTGTCTGGTGCCTAAGGAAACTAGAAGAGGGTTTCCCCTTCCCAGGAAGTGTAGTTAAAGATGGTTGTGAGCTGCCATATTGGTGCTAGAATTTAACTCAGGGTTTTGGAAAGACCAGAAGCACTCTTCAACACTGAGCCACTCCTCCAGCCCCCAAGAGTATATTATTATCTTTAAGAAATAATAGATTGATTATAAAATTATGCCATTTCAGAACCTAATAGATTAAAACAGTGGTTATTAAACTATAAGCTTATATAAGAATCTCAAATAGAATAATAAATAGAAATATTTAATGTATTGTATTATTCTAGTAATTAGAGAATTTGAGATGTAATATAAAATAACACATTTTATTGTGTGTTGTTCTATAAATAAGCAGTATGTCTAGTTTGATTGTTTGCACGCTGTTTTTGTTGAGTATTTGGGGAAAATTTTTTAAGATTTTTTTCCTGATATAATTTTCAAAGTACAATTTGTGGGATTCAGACAGTGATGACTTCAAGCAACAATCAGACATCAAGCTAATACTACAAGCTGAACGAACAGTCATGGGAAACAAACAAGCACTGGGAAAAGACTCAAAAGGAATAACCATGGACATGCATTAAAAGCCAACAAATCCACAAGAGATGGAGAAATGGTATGCGTGAATTTTGAGGACTATTTTTGTAAAGAAATTCAAACCTACTTGTTACCTTATGGTCTATGTTAATTTGGAATAAGTTGGTTACCCAAATGCTAGATAATGTACCAACATATATGAAAATTGTCAACTGTTTTCTAGCAACATTAAGGCACTTGTTAAACTATTTAAAATAAATTATCTCCTTTAACACCACATGTAACTAAATGCCAACCATTCATATGTTGGAATCCTACTACACACATTTTCCTATAATCTTTAAAATAGTGATTCAAAGTTGGTGGGTTTCTTTGAATGTCAAACTCCAGATAGCAATATTAGCTATTTCTTCAATTTCTTTAATGTTATATGCATAATTTTCATCAATTTTCATTCAATGTGTTCTCAAACTTTTATCTGGTATCAATTTTAATGATATATTCTTTGACTCTATTAATAGAAGTGAAATAAGTACAAATTAAGGGTATTATTTTCATAGTGAAAGTGCATGTTTTCATAAAAGTAAAAGATTATTAAATTGACAATGAGGTTTCGAAGCTTCTCCAGAGTTGGGATTTAAATTATAGAGATTCGTGAAGATTTACTTCCTATAAATTCATTTAGTGTGCTATTGGATTAACTGAAATATCCAGTGGCCTAAAAGCCCTTATGCAGGATAATCTGAATCAATTAGAGCAATGTTGAAACATACAGGTACCCTGTTTTCAAAATAGGAAGCTGAGATGAAATTATGGGTCTCTTCATCTGCTTCCATCAGTCGTTGGATGTAGGTTCTATGCATACAATTAGGGAGACACCAATCTGAGTGCAGGGGAAGGCTAGTTCAAGCACCCTCTCCACCATTGCTATGAGTCTTAGCTGGGGATAATCTTGTAAGTTTCTGGGGTTTTCTCTAGCTGCAGATTTCGCCCCATCCCCTTAATGGTACACTCTGTCAAGATATATCTTTCATTGCTCTTCCTCCCCTTCTCTCCCTCATGTTGCCACCTCCCAGGATTTATCCTAGGTACATGAACTGGCTTTTTAGAGCCCATTCCCTATGGTGCAATGTCTTACTCAGCCTTGATGCAGGGGGGAGGGGCTAGGTTCAGCCCCAACTTGGTAAGCCAGCCTGTATTGACTACCCAAGGGAGGCCTTACCCGCTATGAGGAGGGGATGGGGTGAGATAGGGGGAGGGTGGGAGGGGCGAGAGAAGAGAATGGAAGGGAAACAGGAGCTGGTATGTAAAAGGAAAGAAATTTTTTTAAATAAAAAAATTATAAAAAAAAGATATGGGTTAATTTAACTTATAAGGGGTAGTTAGAAACAAGTCTAGCCGGGCGGTGGTGGCGCACGCCTTTAATCCCAGCACTCGGGAGGCAGAGCCAGGCAGATCTCTGTGAGTTCAAGGCCAGCCTGGGCTACCAAGTGAGTTCCAGGAAAGGCACAAAGCTACACAGAGAAACCCTGTCTCAAAAAAAGAAAAAAAAAAAAAAAAAAAAAGAAACAAGTCTAAGCTAAGGCCAAGCTTTCATAATTAATAATAAGTCTCTCTGTCATGATTTTGGGACTGGCGGTCTAAAAAATACTGCCACATATATTCATGTCCTTTGGTATAAAACAAGGTAGGCTCCATTTACACATAGTTTCCTCAATAAAGATATGAGCATAAAAAAGGAATTATGTAGGTAGACTAAGGATAACTGAAATATATATATTCTTTAAACAGTAACATACATTTGAGATTATGAGTAACCTCAAAATTATAGACTGACACTTAACCATGGCAAGAGTTAGCTGCAGATCCTCACGTAAGTGAAGGCAAGGCCACATGGGAATTTTTGTCATGGCGCTTTGGTTTGCCCTGATTTAGACAGGGCAGTGGTTTCAGGAAACACATAAATTGATTTAACATTATGTGTAAGGGGTTAAAGGCACTGCTCAATGTTTGGTTACTTGCTTCTCTTCAAAGATCATGGTTTCTTGTCCAGGACCCACATGGCAGCTAACAGCCATGTATAAGTAATACCATTTCCAGGGATCTGACACCCTCTTCTGACCTCCCCTGGAATTATGTTCAAATAATACACAGTCATTTAAAATAAAAACCTTTAAAAATTCTTAGTAACATGGCCTCGTTGAAAAAAATTGAGTGAATATACCTAACCAACTACAGTCATATAATGAGACAGAACTTAAAACATAAACTTGTTAGTAGTACTGCTATGAATTTAGTCACAAATTTTCCAGCATATAATATCTAAATGACTAACAGTAGTAAATATATATATATCCAATGTTCTTCAAATCACACAGAAGGATGGGCTTATTCCTGTAAGACTTCTCATCTCTCATAGCTTTTTAATTATCTCTTGGATACAGTAGATAGTGAATTTCTTAATCTTTTGTTCTTTATTTCTTTAAAATTAAGCATTATTTCTTTAGTATTCCTACAAAGTCAGTATCTTATTATTCTCCCAAGATTATTCAATGGCATTATCAAATATAATCCATGATTATTCAAATTCAAAGAAAAATTGGCATCTAAAATATTTTATCAATCATGATTATAGTATATGCAGCAATGTACATTTCATATTATTTATAACTGCTCAGTCATTAGCTCGGGCTAACTACTGACTAACTCTTACACTTAAACTCAGCCCATTTCTGTTCATCTATATGTTGCCATGTGTTCTGTGGCTTTATTTGTGTGCTATGACATGCTGTTCCCTGGACAGTCAGCTTGCATCTCCTGACTCAGCCTTCCTCTTCCCAGAATTCTCCTCCTCTACTTACCCCACCTATACTTCCTCCCTGGCTACTGGCCAATCAGCATTTTATTTATCAACCAATCAGGGCAACACATTCACAGCATGCAGAGCATCATCACCCATCATTTCCCCTTTTCTTTCTATTTAATAGGAAGGTTTTAACTTCAACATAGTAAAATTACAGATAATAGAACAGTTATCCAGCAAGAATTACAGTTACAATATCTAATCTATTTGTATTTTATAAAATTAAAGAAAGTATTCTATCTATTCTATATTTGTGAGTCTAAAGTTTCATATCTCTTTTACCTGTTATCATAACCAAGGAAAATTGTAACTATCTAGTCTTCAACTATATCAGAGACCTCAGAATGACATAGTGTTACCTAAGGTAACAGGAAGTGCATTGTAAACAACTTTCATAAACCTAGAATGACAGAGCCAAATGCTGGCACATGCTATCCGACTAGCTCCCGAAAGCCGCTGGGTCCCTGTTTTAAGTGCAGGGCTAGTGCGTGCCCTGCTGGGCCATCAATTGAGCCTTGTTCAAAGTGCCACCTAGAGAGACAACTGGTCAGCTGACTGCAACCAGGCCCCAGTGGCATGGGGACAAACAAATACTTCCAGGAGACTTCCTAGGCTTGGCCACAGACTCGATCACAGGGAACCCAGAATGCCACATGGGGGCGATCTGTTTCCTTCCTTCTGGACACCGGAGCACTTGCTCAGTCCTAGGGGAGTTTGGGGGTCCCACCTCTCCTCGTTTCACTATTGTTGGGGTAGCGGGGAACAACCTTACCTACTTCACCAGACTTAATTGCACTTTCAGGGTTACTTAATGGGAAAAGATTTTCTGGCTAAGGTAGGAGCTCTCGTTTCATTTGCTCCCTCCATGGGCCTCACTCCAGACCTGTCAGCAGGGCTTCTCCGTATGCACAGTGACACAGACAGGGCCCTGCTCTCTACCTTGTCCCCAGTCCCAGAGGAATGAGGTCTCACCCTACAAGCTTTTCTCTTCCCAGTTCCCTCTTCTAATTAACTACTCAGCTCATTGTTACAGGATCACCATAGATTCAGAATCCAAGGACCATCAGATATATCCAAGCGGTAAGAAAAAGGAACAGTAACAGTTAAAAAGGTATTTACATCCCCAGACCAAAAAGGGTCCAGGCTCTGCAAAAACAGACTTTAATATAACCATCT
>CABHPH010152150.1:0-29636 GCA_902168325.1 Peromyscus nudipes | reverse complement strand
TTTATTTTGTTTTTTATTTAGATAGTTTTTTGATTTAGAGAGAACATTTATATTGTGTACAGGACTGAAAACTTACTCCTTTAAAAACTTTTGCTCATAGCACCTCATGTAAGATTAATTGAGTGATACTCATTTTAGTGAAAATTTTTAGAAGCCAGCAGCCAGGAAGATGTATGAATCTATGTCTTACCTGCTCTATGGTATATACACAAACTTTTAAAAGTACACTGGTATCCCTTGAAGGTATTTTCAAGCCCCACTCACCCCATTACCTTCGGCTGTTGCTGAGTAACAGTAGCATTAATGAAATGGTGGTCAGGTTTTTTTCAAAGCAATGCTTCTGATAGAAAAATGCTTAGTAATGACAGACACGCCCTCCAGTCCAGTGGCCATTTTGTGCTGTAGCTCTGGAAACAAGTGGGAATCCTCAGAGCACAAGTCTGCATCAGATATGGACAAGAGGCAGTAAATCTTTCACCGAGGAAACCGGAGAACTGAAAAACTATGCTGTCTGTGAGTCGTTTAGTTGGACTGTGTTTTATGGGCCCTTTTAATATTTTTAAAATTTGCCATTAGCTTTTGTCTCTGTTGATGTTATGGAGCAATTAAATGCCTTGATTTAGGGCTTTTGGAATAAGTGGTATTTTAGAAGTTGGCTAAAATATGTAAGCTCCAACAAATATTTCCTATTGTTTTATATTTTAATCTTTCAGGGTACTAGCCTGTGATACTTCCCAGTGCTAAGAGTGGGAAGGCAGTGAGTAGTTCATTTTAGATTCTACTTTACAAATCTTTCCTGGGTTAAAGACAAGCAAATAGATACTGGTTTCTATAGCAATTTCATTGGACAGTTTGGTGATTTTGACTTGAATTTTGTTTCTTTAAGTAAAGTCTTCATTTAAAATTTTAGAAAATGATTGCATAATTTGGTAGTGATATTCTTCCTCTTCAGTTCATTTTATGTATTCTGAAGTTAGCCTGGCAGAAATAAGGAAGTCATGGCAAATGAAGGTATTTATCTTTTTTGTTGTTAACAGCCTCCCCCAGACGAATCCCCATTCTATATGTGATAATCATGTTTAGATCTATGGCTTTTCTGCTTTTTAAGAAAGGTTCTTGTTATGTTGCCTCGGCTGGTGTTTGACCCTGGGTTCAAATGATTCTCCCACCTCAGCCTGACTGTCTGGGAACCGCAGGCCTGTGCTACCATGCCATGACTGTACATCTGTGTCAGTTACATTCAAAGACAGGAGGTCTTTTTTAGTGTTCTAAAATAACAAGTACATTGTGATTTGCAGACAGATACTCTCTCATCAAATCTAATTTTCAGTGCCTTTTCCTAAAAATTTTTATTTTGAAGTCAGGATCTTTTAGAGGTATTGTTGGCATGGTATAAACTTGTGAAAATATGTGACTGACTTACTTTGTACCACATATGAGTTAATATACATTTGAAAAAAAAAGTTAATGATTTGGTGACTTCAGTAATGGGAATAGAAGCCCTTCCTGGGCCTCTGAACCAGGATGGGCACAGATTGGTGTAGGTGGGAAGTCTGCCTGGCAGTTCCTTCCTGAACATCGCAGCTGCGGGGTCCCTGTGCCAATGCTCTGTCCCTCACGCTGCAGGGGTAGTTCTAGTGTGACGGCTTTCCTGTTACTTTGTGTTTAATAGAGCCTGGCCAGCCCTAGTAACCGACATCTGACAGTAGTTAGCATTTTGCCAGATTTAACAGTGTGGTTTAAATATAGTAGTGATACTTTAAATAAAAACATATTTAATAAATTAAATGATTAGTTTTGGTATGGAAAACAGCACAGGATGCTTTTGTTCATTTGCTAAAGTAGCATTTAATTGGAGACTGATACCTTCTTTATCAGTAGTGCTTATGCTAAGTACATTTTTTTCGAACAAGTTTTACATTAATATATTCTTTTACATACATACATGTATGTGTAGCTCAAATAATGCAGGGTTATCAAGGCTAGATATGACTTGGTATTAGAAATGCTAGGTCAGTGAATATTGTTTGGGGCAAGCTCCACCTCAACCCCTGGCACCCTGGCATCCATATACCCAAAGAGTCTGGAATGTTCTGGTGGAAGATCCACCTCAATTCCCCTCCCCCATCTCTTTCCCCAAACCTGTCCCTTCAAAGCCCACCAAACACAGCTCCTCCCCGCAGAGAGGCTCAAGACCACTCCCACAGGGTATTTAAGCTGCATCCCAGAAAACAGACACATGATTTTCCAGTCTTTCTTCCCCATCTCCTGTCTGGGAGGCCGAAGAACTGCCCGGGAATGCTTTACCCATTAAACCTGGACTTTTCTAATTTGGTCTGATTTGGTCTGATTTGGATTGCTGCATCAGTGGAGAGTATTATTGGGGTGCAAAAAAAAACAACTTATCAGATATACACATTTATATTTCCCTAGCTCTACTTACAGTGTGTGAAGTACTTGCTCCCCCACCCTCGCCAGTGAGATATATTGCCATATTGCTTTTTGTTGTGTTTAGATTTATTGATTTGATTTGACATATATGAAAGTTCTGCCTACATGTATGTCTGTGCTCCATGCATGTCCGGTGCCCATAGAAGTCAGAAGGCAGCTTGTGAACCACCGTTTAGGCTTTTTGAAACAAACCCAGGTCCTCTGCTAGAGCAACAAGTGCTCTTAAGCACTGAGCCATCTCTCCAGCCTGTTGTCTATACCTGTGTCCCTGTATTAGTATTCTAAATACTTGAATCTATGTATTCAGTAGGCTAACTCTCCTAACGGCTAGTATTTAAGACTGTAATTCACATTGACTGTCACTCAGGCATCCCCCACCTCCTCCCCAGTCCTTGGATTTCCTAGTCAGGATCTCCCTGTGGAGCCAAAGCTGGCCCTGATCCAGATCCTCGCCCCATCTCAGGAGTGCTGGTGATGTGATCATTTACCGTTTCCTCCTCTGACTGTTGCTTTGCCACCATTTATATTTCAGTAAACAGCACCATCAAACTGTTGAAACCAGAAATGTAGGTACCATCCATGTTTCTCTATTGCCAGTCTCCTTTAGTCACGGCTGACCCTGACCTGATCCTCCTGTTCTGTTTGGTAATTCCAAGTGTTGGGACTACAGGCGTGGGCCACTATTGAGTTTGACTCTGATTTAAACATCTACTAAATGCTCCCACAAATGTATTCCACAGTCTACTTCACTCAACAATAGGAGGCTGGCTAAGTGATGACTCAGGATCGGAACTCTGTGAGAACACCTGAAAGAATAAGTAGAAAATCATTCCTAATATAGAAAAACCTCCACAGTGTAGTAAGTGAAGAAAGCCAGGTGCAGAAAAGTGAGTAAAGTACATTTCCATTCTGTATAAACATTTCAAAAGCCATCCACACATTACATAAACACACACTACATTTTGAGGAAAGGCTTCCCAAGTTAAAGAATGTGTATTCCCTTTTGAAAGAAAAAAGGCTAAGTACTAAGGGCTGGCTAAACAAAGTTATTTCTCATTTTATATCTTTCAGTTAAATTTTTAATTTAAAAATAGCTAAGTACTAAAAAAGAAATCTGTGAGGATAAGCTTGGTTTCCTTTTATAGACCAAGTAAGTTACCTTTTTGTTAGATAGCCACAGAAAGAAGTTAACAGTAGAAAACAAGTAGAGTTACGGAAGTAGCCGATATCCAGTAAGTTTTAAGAAACATTTGGCTAGTGCTGAATGAGTACTGGCTGCCGATCTTTCTACAGGGATGTCTTTAGGAGTCGGTCATTGGTATTCCAAGATAGAACTAGAGGATACCGAGGTCAAACTTGGCATTGTAACACAAGGGGCTGTTCCTTAGCTGTAAGAGAGCGCAGACAGAGCCACTGGCCATTCGCCTAATGAACTGACCTCTGGACTTGTAACTGGGAGCTGTGACTCAAGGGAGCATTGCAAAACTCTGGACAACAGTAAAAGTTCCTGAATGCTTAATGACCAAAAGTTAACTAAAATCAAATATGTGATGAATCCAAGGTGTTTCTATCAGTGTTTGCCCAGACTGTGTCATGCAGCTTCACCACAGCCTTGTTTCTGGTTTTTGGTTTTTCAAGACAGGGTTTCTCTGTGAAACAGCTCTGGCTGTCCTGAAACTTGCTCTGTAGATCAGGCTGGCCCTGAACTTCTAGAGATTAACCTGTCTCTGCCTCCCGAGTGCTGGGTTTAAAAGGCGTGCGCCGCCGCCGCCACCGCCACTACCACCACCACCACCACCTGATGGAAAAAGTTTTAATGAGCCCTGACCAATCAGTACAGTTGTGGAGGACTGGTTCCATGAAGCCCTTTCTGTCCTGACCATGGATAGCAAAGTCAGCAGATGCTCAAGTCCCTTATACAAAATGAGATAGTGTTTACATGTACCTTGTACACATCCTCCCGTATACTTGATACCTTGTCTAGGTACTTAGGTACCGAATATAACGTAATGCTGTATAGTTGTACTGTATTGCTTATAGAATGATGACAAGAAAAAAGTCTTAACAGTGTTGTAAGCAGATCCCAGATTTGTTTTCCTTTCTACCCACTGTTGTTTAAATCCACAAGAGTGAACCCTTTGGCTCCAAAGAGCTGAGTGCATCGACACTGATGGTGTTTCTCATGTCAGTGCTGGAGGAATCACCCAGGAAGGAGCCATTTCTGAAGGAGGCAAGGTTGACTTACATACCTGCCTTTCCTAGTTTATACCTGTGGCCCAGTGAGTCAGCTACACATTTCTTATCTTGATACTCCAACAGCAGTCTTCCGATACAGAAATAGTTTCGTTAGGAATCCAGAATTCACTTAAATTATAGGAAGTTCAAGTAGAAATAATCTACTAGTCCTTTGGCTCAGCTAGAATTGTTGCAGGTCTTAACTTTTGAAGTTAAATGAGGGTATGAGACCATTCTGTAAAGAAATCCACCTTCTTGTTGCACACCTGTAATCCTGGCACTCAGAAACTGAAATAGGGTAGCACTTCAAATATAAGGCCATCTACATAGAGAGACACTGTTCCAGGAACAGGGTTTCCTCCCCGTTTCTGTCCTTGGTAGGTTTTTGGTTATGACATGCCATTGGGTCCATAATGGGAGTCCGCAATATTGCAAGATTTATGATATGGAAATGGCATTATAATGAGGGAAAAGACCATTATCAGTTCCTCTAGGCCATGTTGGTTTCAGCCAGTGTGTTGGCCCTTCTGTAATACGGCACTTCAGTTGTCTCAGCCTCCAACCAATTTGTGAGTGCTTTAATGAGTGGTTTGGGCTTACCGGAGACATTGGGTTCGGGGTAGGACCTCATGTCTGAATGAGGGGCACAACGGTGGGGGACAGCATGAAGTGCCCTGAGGATAAG
Organism: Peromyscus nudipes; assembly: GCA_902168325.1. NCBI lineage: Eukaryota > Metazoa > Chordata > Mammalia > Rodentia > Cricetidae > Peromyscus > Peromyscus nudipes. Next base: position 24,265 of record CABHPH010152150.1, on the reverse strand, counting down.
ACCTGAATGAGCCATTTTCTTGAACTTTTTGTTCAGCAAAAAGTTTGGGGTTTTTTGTCTGTTTTTATTTTTCTTACAAAAAATATGCTTCGGCCACCAAAAAAAAAATCTTAGCACAACCCAAGACTTGTGGCTATTTTTCACTTAGCAGAATTCTTTCTGGCGCTCTGCTGTGTATGCTGTCTGCTAGGATTTACAGGAACAGTGAACCACAGGATTTCCTGAGGAGGAGCGCTCGCTCCCACATGCTGTGTCTAAGCTTTCTCATGTTCCTTCTGGCAGCACTGGTTCTCTCCAAGACTTGAGGGTCAGACTCGGAGTCCAGTGTTAATGCTTTCTCCTCAAAAAACAGCCACAGCATTGGTGGTTCTCTTTTGCTTACACCAGGGGAAAGAGTTTTGATAGAGCAAACCATCTGCTCTACCTCCACACTTCCTTTCCAAAGTTCCCTTCAATGTGTAAAAATGCTCATTATAGGAAAAAGAGATCTTTCCATAGATTTAATTGGTTCTTAGACCTCATGGCCCAAGACCTCTAAATAACAGTGGTTAGGACAGTTGCTGGGGGAACTCTACCTTGTCATAAAAGAAGAAATGCATTTTATATTGAAGGATAAAGTGTGATGCTGACAATTTTCACCCTTTTCATGGTTACACAGCTCACCAGTAAGATTTTATGTTCTATACTAAGGCCAGCCTTTTTCGAGGGTAAACTATCACTTGTCTGTAGCTGGAGAGCTTCTCTCCAGGTCCCACCAAGCCCTGTAGTCCCACAACCCACTTATAAAATAATCACTCAGACGCTTATATTACTTATAAACTGTATGGCCATGGCAGGCTTCTTGTTATCTACTTTTTCTATCTTAAATTGGCCCATTTCTACTAATCTATAAGTTGCCATGTGGCTCATGGCTTACATCTTGCTTGTCATGGCAGTGGCTGGCAGGTCTCTCTCCCCCAGCCTCCCACTTCCCAGCATTCTCCTCTCTCCTTGTCCCGCCTATACTTCCTGCCTAGCCACGTGCCAATCAGTGTTTTATTTATATAGAGCGATATCCACAGCACTTGTCAAATTTTGTCATGACCATTTGTCTTTTCTGTAAGTATTAGAAAAGACTTCAAATACTTCTTGCTTTTCAATTAACATCTATTTAAAGCTTACTTTTCTTTATATACTTCATTCAGTAGATTGCAAAACAAATGGGGAAAAAAACAACTACCAATACATTGAATGCAAAAACACATAAAAGATGCCCTCGTTGGCTGGAGAGATGGCTGTGTGGTTCAGAACTGGTTCATCTTCCAGAGAGCCCAGGTTTAACTCCCAACACAACTGTCTGGAACTCCACTTCGACAGGATCCAACGCCCTCTCCTGGCCTTCATGGGCACTGCAGGCATGTGATGCGCAAACATACATGCAGACAAAACACACACATAAAATAAAAAGAAATAAACCTTTTTAAAACATTCCACAGTCTTCTATTGTTCAAATTACAGTAAGGAAGTTACCAAATGCATCAGTACACTCTTATTGATATTTTTACTTGGACTTTTTTGTTTAAATACATTGCTTACGTTATTACTCCTAAAGAGTTTATTGCTGTTTTTAAGTAAAACAAATATTTTAATTTTTTCACCTCTAATTTCTGATGTGATAAGTGCCAATAAACAGCTATATAAACAAAAGATAGTCTTTGGGTTTTTCAGTTTTTAAAACCATAAAGGTCCTTTTGTTTGAGGAGGGTGTAAATTGTTTGGCGTTTTTTTTGAAACAGGGTCTCATGTATCCCAGGCTAGCATCAAACTTGCTGTGTTGCTAAGGCTAGCCTTGAACTCGTGATCCTCCAGCCACTACCTCCCAAGTGCTAGGATTACAGGCTTGTACCAGTGTTTGGCTTCAAAGGGTTTTGACTTTGAGATCCACTGATGAGGATGTGGTTTCCTGAGAGCTATCAAATAATATCTAGATTATTTAGCAGTTTAAGGGGGAAAAATAGCATGTTAGTCCCAAACATTTTTAAAGAATCTATGTAATGTAGAGCTGGAAAGGCTCAGTGGTTGAGAGTCCTTACTTCCCTTGCAGAGGACCTGGGTTAGTTCCCAGCACCCAGGTGGTGGCTCACAATCACTGTAACTTCACTTCCAGGGATCCAGGGTCCTTTCTGGTGTCTGTGGGCTTCTGCACCCAGGTGGTACATATAAACTCACAAAAGCACACACTGACCCACATAAATTAGAAAATACATATTTTGAAAAATTAATGTAAAATATCATTGCACTAAAACTTTCTTCTGTGTTCTTAAAACATGTTTATGTGCTGCAAGGACTGCCTTGGTCAGTTCATCTTGGTAACATTCGGTTAAACCAAAAAAAAAATGTTCATTTTTAATTGTGTGTTGTTGCTTAAATTTTCAATTTTCTTTTGGCTGAAAAGGTATTAAAGCATACAAGTAACAATAAAGCCACAATCCAGAAGCTATGATAAAGAATAGCGCTTTGGTGTTCGTGCAGGGTCTGGGTTTGTATGTGTGAGGAAGTGGTACAATTTGCACTGCCAATCACAAGTAGAAAACTGCAGAAATGAAATGTATAATCGGAGACTTTAGAAATTCCATTTATGGCTGCGTTCCTACCTCCCCACCCCCCAAGCCTCCTCTCAGAAGAGTGCCTGGTTCCACTGGAGGCCATGATTGGAGAAGGAGGCAGTAAGTTAAGGTTGTTGGGTCAGATTCGCCCCACCTTAATTTCTGTGATGGCTGCTGTGCAAAGAGTGCTTTCCGTTTCCCCTTGTAAATTACCAGAGAAAATATCAAAATGATTCTACTGTATAACATGAAGCTGGTAGGAATTCCGTACTACACTGGGTATAACGTTTTACTGGGTTGTAAGCACACTCGGGGTTTATGTGCTAGTTATCTCTGATTCCTTTGCAGCAGTTTCTGCCCTCTGCAGCAGTGGACTTGATTCTTCTAGCTGAGACCATGTGGCCTGCAAAGCTAGAGTAACTTCACTTTGATCCATCCTATTTATTATTCTTCCCCTAGGAGTTCCTGTGAAGAAAGGGTTCTAAAAGCAAGTTTTTGGTTTGGGTTTTTGTTTTTGTTTTTTTAGTATATAAACTTTTCAGAAGGTTGAGCCAAACCAATGAGCTAGTGTTCTTTTGCCACCCTAAAGGCAGAACAGGGTAGGGCTCAAGGTTCAACTTGAAAATACAGATTGAGTAACCCCAGGCATTATTTCAGTAAATGTGGTGGGAGGTTTTAAAATGAACCATTTGGAAGCTGGGGGATAGCTTAGTTGATACAGTGCTTGCCTCACACAAAATCTGGGTTCTGTCCCCAGCACATACAAACTTCCAGAAACAGCAGGAGGGTCAAAAGACCAAGGTCTTTCTTGTCTCTCTAGCAAATCCAGGCCAGGCTGGGCTACAGGAGACCTGTCTCCAAAACCAGCAATCCTGCAAAGCCAGTTAACAATTCGAAGCTGAGTGTGCTGGCCCATGCTCATAATCCTAGCACTGGGGAGGCCAAGGCAAGAAGATGGTGAGTTCTGGGCCTGCCAGCTAGTGCTATAATAGAAAGCCCCTGTCTCAGAGAAAATTAACCTGTGTGCTATCAGAAACTTAAAAATTAAATAGAGATAAGGAACATTTTTCCTTATACTGTTTAGAGTATTTTTCTTAAAAGTGAAATTAAAAAGAAGGCATTGTCTCATATACCTGGTCTCTTACACTGAATTTCATCAAATAGGTAACTCAAGGCTATAGTCCCCCAAAACCTGAGTCTAAGTTAGGTGTCTCTCCTGTTTCAATAACATTCTCATATATTCCTGTGTGGAGGCCCACAAAGGTTTCCTAGTGAGATCTGAGCTTGCTTTACCCAGCAGGGCTGCATTAGAGAATTGCTTGACCACATGCATGGTTACCAGGTGATTGGAAGGGTTTGCACTTGGCTGTGCTAGAGGGTGGTCTTTTGCTCCACCCCTTGGCATTACTATAAATAGCCCTTTAGAAGAGCTAGAAGGGGCCGGTGGATAATGATCCAGGCCCTCCCGAGGCTATCCTGTGTTTCTATCTGTCTCTCTCCCCTCTATATTTCTATCTAATATCTTTTATCCCTCACTCCTCAAGAGTACCCTGGGGAAAAAGTGGGAGCTGGTCTCCCACATTCCTGTAATTGTCTATTTTCTCTGGATAAAGCTGTAAGTAAGGTTCTGTGGTGTTTTCTTCATTTAGACCAGTAGGTCTCAACCTTCTTATTGCTGAGACCCTTTAATACAGTTCCTCACGTTGTGGTGACCCCAACAATAAAATTATTTTCATTACTACTTCATAACTGTAATTTTGCTACTGTTATGAATCGTAATGTAAATAGCTATGTTTTCTGATGGTCTTAGGTTTTTCACAAGGGTCGTTTGACCTCAAAGCTTTGACCTACAGGTTGTGACCCACTTATTTCGACAGCTCAGGGGGTTCTCAGTATTCATTTACTGTAATATTTCATAGTGTTGGCTTTGTAATCAAATTATTTATTCAGTACCATTTCTCTGGCTGAGTGAATCTCTTGTCATCCAGATAAGGGAGCAACACTAACAGTGAGGATGCCCCTTAGAACTTAGGGTGAGATGGTACAAGTCAAATACTTGAGATTTTACCACAAAAGTGAGCTCTGTCACAGTTGTCTGTACCAAACACGAGTCACTTACGCCCAACCCAAGCAAAACATTCCCTGGAGTCCCTGCATGTACCTGATGTATACGTGACAGTAACAGGCACCATCACAGAGGATTTCCCCTGACTTAACATTTTCTGGTTATGCCAATTCTATGCAGACCCTCCACTAGCCACAGCCAGGAGCTCCAGTGAATAAAACTTAGCCCCTTCCATCAGCCCCTGTAATCAGTGGCTCTTCGGGCCTTAAAACCCTTCCTTGCCCCCACCCTCTTGAGTATGTCCACCATGGCACATGAGTACCCCAGATTTCAACCCTCTGAGTGTGTCCACCATGGCACATGAGCACCCCAGATTTCAACCCTCTGAGTGTGTCCACCATGGGCACCTGAGCACCCCAGATTTCAACCCTCTGAGTGTGTCTGCATTGGCACATAAGCACCCCCGATTTCAGTTCTTTGCTATTTCTAAATAAACGAGTGTTTTTGGAGAGTGAGTTTCTTTCTTGCCTAACTTAGTTTGGCCACTCTGTTTTATGACTGTCTCTAACACTGATTTTCTAACACATTTTGATGTCCTTGTTTGTTTTTTAAGATTTGGATATTTCACTGAATGGAATCAAGGCTTTAAAAAAAGATTTGTTTATTCTGTATGTATGGGTGTTTTATATGGATGTCCGTTTACCAAGTGCATGCCTGGTGCCTGTGGAGGTCAGAAGAGGATGTCAGATCTCCAAGACCTGGAGTTAGTTATGGACAGTTGTAAGCTGCCATGGTGCGTGCTCGGTCCTCTGCCAGAACTCAAGTGCTCTGAACTGCTGAGCCATCTCTCTACCCCCTCAAAGTTTGTCTGGTTATTTCTTCATTTTACTTTATGTATGTGAATGTTTTGCATGTATTCATGTATGCGATTGTTGGATTCCCTCACACCGGGGTTACACATGGTTGTTAGCCACCGTATGGGTTCTGGAAATCAAACTCAGGTCCTCTGCAAGAGCAGTAAGTACTCTTAACCATTGAGCGAGCCATCCCTCTAACGCCTTATGTTTTTTTTTTTAATTTTTAAACATATTACCCAATTTTTTACTTTTGAAAAGTTGGAAGGTTAAAATTAATTTTTGCTATTGATCCACAGTAAGTTTCTCAATAAATTTTCATCTAATAGGATGTTTCTGTTTAATGGAATTGGGGTGACTTGCTGTTGTATGACAAAACTTTTCCTGAGGAGATGCTACACATGTCTCCTTACCCCAGATAGGGAGCCCATGACTGACCAAAGTACAGATACCACCCAAGTCCAAGTTGGTGACCCAATGAGTTTTATGGGGTTACTTGCAGGAGTGTGGGTGAGAGGTTACTTACAGGAGTAGGGGTGAGGGGTCACTTATAGGAGCAGAAATGACTCAAAGACAGCTGCACCACCAAAGCTCACCCCAGCAGGGGTGACAGCTCCCAAACCCGGGAACCTGGAGCACACCACACAGCCTGCAGGCAGCTCAGCAGCTTGGAGCTGCCCTCCCCAGTGCCTCAGGTGGCCTAAACCTCTCCCAGACATCCTGGCTGGTGTCAGCTTCTCCCACAGTCTGGTCCCAGGGTGGTCTTTACAGCTTTGCTCATCTGGGAGACTTCTTTGCAGCTCAGCTTTACTTGAGAAGGCCTAGCCGCTTTTATTGCTTTCTCTGGCAGGGAGGGGCCTAGTAAGATTGGTCAATTTCAGGACTTCCTAAAGGTATTTTGAGTTGTTTACCTCCCTGCTTAAAGGGCTTCCCTGCAGGGTAGGATGTTTCAGTCTTGGAGGAAACTGATACACAACCATTGGGGCCAGACCAGGGGTCTGTTCCTTAGCCTATACCCTTTCCATATAACTTACAAAAAGGTATATGCCGGGGACTGCTCCAAGTCTTTCTTGGTTTTGTTTTATTCTGTTTTTGAGACATAGTCTCACTATGTAGACCAGGCTAGCTTAAAACTCCATGTGCCTTTGCTTCCCAAGCAAAGAGAGTAAAGGTGTATAGCACCATGTTGAGACCTCTCTGCATTAAATGGAACTATCTTGTCTTAGGTGAGACAGTGGAGCATCCATGGTTTGTAAATTGCCATAGATTACTTAGCTAGGAACAGTCAGAGTTAGAATTTGATGAACCTAAATTTTGCTTCTGGAGTTGATTTTATTTTTTCATTTGTCTGTTGTGAGACAGGGTCTTAACAAGTCAATTGCCTTTCCTCCTCCCTTGCTCTGGGAATGGAGGGTGTGGTATCACTCCCGTGGGCAGGTCGTTTGCGTCCTTACCACTGTGATCTCATGCTTATTTTAAACCAGCCCCTCTCAGAGCTTCGTTATCTAACGTGTGAGTGATAGCTTCCCTAAAGTCACTTGAGTCCATTGTAGTGTCAAGCACGGTGTGTAATGTGCATATTAGTACTAAATAAAGTAATAAGTGTGTTATGTATAACATTCCACATACAATTATAATGGATATACTTAATTCTTGGCTTTAAATAATAACTGTTTCCCTCTAGGCCCTCTTAGTTATCAATAACCAGCACTGCCTGTTTTGGAATGGTCTACTTAAAGACAACAAAAATTTGGATTTAAGAGTTGCTTAAATCTATTTATAATTTTGAGTTCATTTTTCTTGCTAGTGTTCACTCAAAAAAATGTGTGTCTGTTGAGAGCTTTTCCTTTTTGGGTCTTTTTGTTGCATGTTGGTTGATTTGTTGGTGTTTGATGGCATTTTACATTTCAGTTTTCATAAGAGAAGCCATAAGAAATATGACATGAGCTGATATTCAGGTGTGACTCTGAATTTGATCCTAAAACTTTTGAAACATGAGTGATCTTGAAATTTGCTCCATTTCCTGTTTCTTTCAGAATTCTCCACTGTACCAGTACTTACAGGATTTGGGACACACAGATTTTGAAATATGTTCTTCTTTGCCACCAAAAACAGAAAAATGCTTGCCAACAGAGGGACCTCAAAAACCTCCCACAAGAGTCCTACCAAAAGTAAGAAAGTGTGCTCAACGTCTACGGCTTACTCTTTTGTTCTGTACCTCAGTGGTTACGGAAACTATCCTTGAGGGCCAGAGATGTAGCTCAGTGGTAGCAATGATTGCTTAGCATGCGCAAGGCCCTGAGTTCAGTTCCTACTCACACTAATAAGACTTAGTTCACTGATGGGATACAACTGTCAAAGGTAAACTTCAGTCCTTACTGCTCTTCTGGGATTTTTGTGAGTAATTTATATGAACTAAGCAAACGAAAATGATTTGAGAATTAACATATCTTACTTTAAATATTGAAATTATCTGAAGAGGACCACAGAAATGTACTAAAACCTTAGTTAGAACATTGCCAGTGATAGTGATAGTTCATTAGATTGTTTTTCGTTTTTTGTTTTTTTAATTCTTTTTTCTACACTGGCAACTTGGAAGAGTCAGTTCTCTCCTTCCACTGTGGGTTCTGGGGACCGGACTCAGGTGGTCCAGCTCGGTGGCAAGAGACCTTACTGGATGAGCCATCTTGCCAGCCAATTTCTGTTGTTCCTTGGGGTTGTTTTTGTTTTGATGCTGTGGTTTAAACATGGTGCTTCTCTATACCAAGCAGACATTTATTCCACCAGATTTACACACACACACACACACACACACACACACAGCCCTACCGGGTTTTTTGTTTTTTTGTAAACTTACATGTAAAAATTGAACAGTTAGGTGTCATGGTGTGGCAGTGCATCAAGATGTTGCTGCTAGTGTATAAGCCCCAGTCCCTGGCCACACTCCCAAGTACCCTCAACCCAGCAGAATATTACAAAATCTCCAAAAATGCAGAAGACCCAACCCAAGTGGCTGAGCATAAGATCCTGGCTTAAATGGAAGTAAGTACCTGCTTCAGTGACCCTGAACGCCACACCACGTCTGCCTTGACTCAACGCATTAGACCTGTGTGAGATCAGCAAATATCTACCCCAACTTCCAGCCAGCTCTCCAGAACTCCTCTTACAAGTTGTGTAGAATTGAGTATTATGTTTTCAAAAGAGAGGGAAAGTCGGACCCAACATTAACGTCTTGTGTTAACTTTATCAAGAACAACACTCTGTTCTTGCATAAAGAAACAGTCTATTAATTATGGAAGTAAATGAACATATTTATGGAGTCAGTACATCTTTTAAGTTTCTTTAAATCTCTTCTTGAGTCATAATTGCCCTAGCTCAGAGCTCCTTAAACTTCTTCCACTCATGACCCCTTTCGCCCAAGAAATTTTTATGTAACCCTGAATATCTAGGTATATAAAACAGGTATATAAATCAAATGTTTTCTGATAATAAATCATTTATTTTAAAATAATTATTTGTATGCATTATGGTTTGACCATGTATTAAAGTCAAAAGCTGCTGGGCATGGTGGTACATGCCTTTAATCCAGCACTTGGGAGGCAGAGGCAGGTTTCTGAGGCCAGCCTGGTCTACGTAGGGAGTTCCAGGACAGCCAGGGTTATATAACAGAAAGACCCTGTCTCAAAAAGAAAAGAAAGAAAGAAAGAAAGAAAAAGACAATTTGTATACAACTGATTGATATGCTTGTTTATTTTTACATGAAGAGGTAAATCTTCGCTGAATATTTGATACTGTAGGTTGCAGAACATATTCACCCTTTTACAGAATTTGTTGATGTTTTGATTCTATGATTATCAGTGCTGAGAACCCTCTCATTATAAAGACACACAAAATGGCAAGCATGTGATTAAGGCCAGTCAGAAAGTTTAGGACACCACAAGAAAATTTGCAGAATCAACTAACCTGGGCTCATAGGGCTTCACAGAGACTGAACTGACAGCCAGGGAGCCTTCAAGGGACTGACCGAGGCCCTCTGCATATATGTTGTAGTTGTGGAGCTTGGTCCTCTTGTGGGACTCCTAACAGTGGGAGCAGGGGCTGTCTCTGACTCTCTTACTGGCTTTCGGGACCTTACTCCCCATACTGGGTCACCTTGTCCAGCCTTAACACATGGGGAAGTTCTTAGTCTTACTGCAACTTGATAGGCCGTGTTTTGTTGACACCCATGGGAGACCTGCCCTTTCCTAAACAGAAATGGAGGGGGAGTGGATTGGGGGTGGGGACAGAGGAGGGTGGAGGGGAGGGACTGGGAGGACAGGAGAGAGGGGAAACTGTGGCTGGGATGTAAAATAAACAAATAAATAAAAATATTTTTAAAAAAGAAAAAGAAAGAAAGAAAGTTTAGGAAGTCTGTCCTAGTTCCAAATGAAAAATCATTCGGAGAAGAATGACTGTAAGAAAGTATTTCAAGTCTTTGTTTCCTGTAATTACTGTCATTCTTAAGTCCACAGATATCAAACTAGTAGAACTTTGGATGATGCAGTCAGAATGCTGGGCCTTGAAAACTGCTGCTGGAGTTGCTGGTGACTTTTATGAGTATCGCGGTGATTTTCATTAGGATGAGGCCTTTCGTTGCCGAGATCCGTTTGTTCTCTCTTTGCTTCTCTATGAAGTTCTTTAAAATAGCAGTTCTGGCATTTATCTTTGTTCCCGTGGCTATTTGCAGTACCTGGGACATAGAACTCACTAAGTGATTGTATTTTGGTTGTGAGCCTCGCCTTTAACGGCTGAGCCATCTCTCCAGCCCTACTAAATGATTATAAACTCCATTTACTGGCATGCTCAGGGAATGGGGCTGTTAAGGTAAATTACATATTTAATTGATTCATTTATAAAACTTTTGGTACATGACAGTTTTTATAAAAGGGTCAAAATATCTTTCTGCTTTAGTATTTTATAACAAAATGATATTCATACTACAATTTCATTCTGAAATAAATATAATCATCACGTTGATACAGATAGCCTTTAGTATTCCTAAGATAAATGGGCTACATTCATGGTGGCTTCTGACTATTCCTTAAAAAATCAGGTTTACACGCCTCCTTTCAATCCATTGTAGTAAACTCTAGTTGAAGGGCCCGGGAGTGTAATTCCAAGTCCAATTCCTAGGTCAATCTGTTGCATGACTAGAGTGGGCGTAAGTGAGGAGGCCGTGACGCGATGACAAGCGTGGATAACCTGAACAGTTTTTTTCTCTCTTTCTGATAAAAATTCCAGTTACTTAGAAGTCAGCTGTTGAGTTTTTCTGCCTTTTGAGTGTCTTTAATTACTAATCCTACACATGTCATTCATAATCTTTAGCCAGGCATCCTGTGCAGACTGGCAGACACCATCAAGAGCTGGACCTTTTCTTCTCAGTGCAGTAGGAAGGATGCCTTACTCCACAAGTTGGTGAGTGTCCGTTCCTTGTCTTGGTTTTCTTACTCTCTCCAGGGTCCTGTACAATGTACCATCGTGAGACAACCGAGGAACCAAAATCTGCTTTGCTATGATCATGACTGATTGATCTTTATTAGAAATTCTGCTACAGTAACTGGGGGCCTTTAAACGGGGCTTGCGGGGATTGTTCATATTTCTTAGAAAAGGTGGCCATGTTCCGGGGTTATCGATGCCCTGTTTGTTAGACTGCTAATTTACTGCCGTCTCAGGAAGGAAATAAATGTAACGATTGGCACAGCCCATCCAGTCCTGAGGGACTGAAACTCACACTTCCCAGAGTCAGTACTGATGGCCTTTCTGGTTCCTGTAAAACTCCCTCCCTCCTTCCCCACCTCCCTCCCTTCCTACCTTGCTCCCTCTCTTCCTCCCTCCCTCCCTCCCTCCCTCTGCCTCTTTCTCTCTCTACTGCAGTGTATCTGTTGCTTAGCCCAACCTCTGATGAGGCGAGTAGTGAGCCTTACCACCTCAGTGTACCATCAGTGCAGCATGCCTAGAATGTTCCACGTGCTCCGTTGTTCTCTTGGTACTCAGAGATGTGACCAGCTTGCAGGTGAACAGGCATTAGGATTCTCTGCTGGCCTGTGACCCTAAGAATTACCGTTCTTTTTAAATGAACTTTTGTAAAGCAGTCATGTACAAAATGCTTTCCCATTTTGATTGAATACTCTAAACCACAGTATAAGATTTGATCTGTTGTACCAGTGATTGAAAGCCAAGGTTTAGACAGCTTTGTCTAATAACTTTTTTTGGTTTTGTTTTGTTTTGTTTTGGTGGGTTTTGTTGTTGTTGTTGTTGTTTTTTGTTTTTTGTTTTTTTTTGTTTTTTTTTTTTGTTTTTTTTGGTTTTTCGAGACAGGGTTTCTCTGTCCTTTGGAACCTGTCCTGGAACTCACTCTGTAGCCCAGGCTGGCCTCACACTCACAGAGATCCACCTGCCTCTGCCTCCTGAGTGCTGGGATTAAAGGCGTGCGCCACCCCCACCCAGCTGCCTAATAACTTTTAAAGTGAATCGTCCAAGAATGTTCAGCAAGGAATTGAGGGAGAACTTGAACCCAGATCTGAGTGCAAAGCCTCTGCTCTCTCCAGTAAAACACGCCGCTTCTCCAGCTTGAGTCATGATACTTTTTAGAAAACCAAAAGTGCTTTCATCCATCACATCAACTTAGCATCACTTCAGCACTGAAGAGTCCGCACAGTTTAACCCTAACCTCCCCTGCCTGCTTTGCCACCGCGGTTCCTGTCCGTGAACCCAGTCTGCCATCTTCTTTATCCTTAGGGGGGTATTTGTGTTGCTCCTCTGTGATGGAATCCCTCCCTCTTTTCTCTCAGTCTGTGGCAGTCTTTTCAGTAAGCAGCTCTAGCTCTTCTGGATCTTCTCTCCTTTACCAACCTGATAACGACTACCTATGCTTATGTTGCATAAACATAACACGTTTTAGGAGGGTTGGCTCCTAATTATTTCATATGTGGTAGCACACATAATACTTTCTATAGAAACTCTTCATGCCTTATGGATGGCAACCTATTTAATCCTCTGAAGTAAGTCCTGTTTAACCCCTTTGCAGAAGAGGAAATTGTCACTGAGAAGTTAACAACTTGCTTAAGTTATAGAGTGTCGCATGAATCTTAACAGGTCTTATTAATAAAATCAAACCTAGTGCCAGTTATTGGGGTGAATGCTGGAAGATCAGAGAAGCAGAACAAGCCACAGCTACCTCACCTCGCCAATTCCTCAGCTGATCCTGTTTCCTTAGACTGGAAGCCTCTGAGTCCTCATCCAAAGGGGTGTCAGCTGAACTGCTGCTAAAAGCCTAAAAGCTTAACCAGCTCTAGTTCCTGGTTTTCACTCCTTAAATACCTTTCTGCTTCCTGCCATCACTTCCTGGGATTAAAGGCTCTTGTTACCATGCCTGGCTGTTTCCAGTGTGGCCTTGAACTCACAGAGATCCAGACGGATTTCTTCCTCTGGAATGCTAGGATTAAAGGAGTGTGTGCCACCATTTTCTGGCCTCTGTATCTAGTGGCTGTTCTGTTCTCTGACCCCAGATAAGTTTATTAGGGTGCACAATATTTTGGGGAACACAATATCACCACAATAGAGCACAGTAGGCTGTCTATAAATATCATTAATATACTGTATATTTCAAAAACTGTAAGAAAGGATTTTGGAAACTTTCACCATATGGAAATGATAAACGTTTGAGAAGATAGTTTAGCCTGGTGTAAGCATCCCATAATATGTATGTATCAAAACTCACACAGAGCCCCATTAATATAATTTTATGTTGTTTTGTTTTACTTTGCTTCTGCTTTTATTTCCTTTTTGCTTGACAGTCTTACTCTGTAGCCCAAGATAGCCCGGGGCTCACTAAATAGCCCAGCCTCATCTCAGAACTGTGGCTGTTCCAGCCTTCCAAGTGCTGGGATTGTAAGCATAAGTCACCATGCCCTGCCTAAGCTTGTGTTCTTGGGTGTTACTTAAACAGACCAGGGGCAGAAAGATGGCTCCTGGGGTCGAGGCACTTGCTGGGAAGCTTGACAGCCTGAGGTGGATCCTGGGATCCACACAGTAGAGGGGAGCAGTGACCTCCTATGAGTTGTCCTTTGGTCTCCATGTGTACCCCTCACACGTACTCTAAATACAAAATTAATACATTTAATTTACAACTTAAATAGATAAACAAAAAAATAGCTACCAAAGACTTAAGCTTTGAAATAAAGGTTGTGGAAAGTTACTCAGCCTCTGTGAATGTCCATCACAGGCACTGTGAAAACTAACTTCCTGTTCAAACATGGCTCCCTCGTCTCTCACCCTCTTCCATGTGCTCACAGTTGATAGCAGACTCTGCTCTCACAGACAGAAAGACTCCTCTCTGTTGCACCTTCCTGCTGCTCCAGTCAGTTCCGTTCACGCTGTAAGCCAGGCTCAGCTTTTCTTCCCTCTTTTATTTTCTCTGATTTCAGGGCTTCTGTGCTTCAGGGCACTGTTCTAGCAGCTTCTGTCCTCAATGCACAGTTTTATTGTGATCATTTACTTTCAGTGTTCCCAAGGCCTTAAGTGTAGAGACTTACAGACTCGGTTGTGACTGGGTGACAGAGCACTTGCCTAGCATGCCTGCCTGAGGCATGATCTGGGGTATGACTGGGTGACAGAGCACTGGCCTGGCATGCCTGAGGCATGACCTTCAGCACTTCTCAAAGAAGAGACTGCTGTGGGATAATGCTCTTGTACACTGTAAAGATTTGTCACTCCTGTTGGTTTAATAAAACGCTGATTGGCCAGTAACCAGGCAGGAAGTGTAGGCGGGGCGACCAGACTAGACTAAGACTGGGACAAGGAAAGACAGAGACCAAGTCACCAGCCAGATGCAGAGGAAGTAAGATGAGGCACCAAGCCACGTGGCTAAACACAGACAAGAACTATGGGTTAATTTAAGTACAAGAGCTAGTTAGTTATAAGCCTGAGCAGTAGACCAAACAGTTTATAATTAATAAAAGTCTCCATGTGTTTATTTGGGACTGAATTCACAGCCACGGGACCAAGCAGGACAGAAACTTCCATCTACAAGAGACTGTAGAGTCTTGCTTTTTTGTCTTCAATGTCTGAGTATCCACTTTTAGAAGGCCTTGGTCCCTCTGATGAAGTTCTTAGATACTGGTTGTATTAGTTACTTTTCTATTGCTGTCACAAATCCATGACCAAGGCAACTTTTAAAAGGAAGCATTTAGGCCGGGCGGTGGTGGCGCACGCCTTTAATCCCAGCACTTGCGAGGCAGAGGCAGGCGGATCTCTGTGAGTTCGAGGCCAGCCTGGGCTACAGAGTGAGATCCAGGAACGGCGCAAAGCTACACAGAGAAACCCTGTCTTGAAAAACCTTAAAAAAAAAAAAGGAAGCATTTAATTCAGCTTATGGTGTTACATAGTGAGAGTCCTTGGTAGGGCTCACATCTTGATCCTCAAGCAGGAGGCAGAAAGCACGTGAAAATGGCCCAAGTCTTTTGAAACCTCAAAGCCCATCATCCCCAGTGACACACCTCCAACATTATACCTCCTAATATTTCTACAAGTGGGGAGCAAGTGTTCAAACCTGAATTTATGAGGGCCATTCTCCTTCAAAGCACCACACGGGTTCTGTGTTACAGTGTCCACTGTTAGCATCTCTTGTATTGTCTTTTCTGTGTGTATTATATTGTTCACACTGCATACCAGTAATTTAACTAAGAGGGCGTAAATGACTAGGCTTATGAATCTGTGATTACTTTACATCTCGTTACTAAAGATTTATTTTTCACATCTGGTAGCCTAATAATATCCACCTCAATCTTTCTTGTTTTATATTTACAGTGAAAATAAAGCCTGTCACACTAAGGAAAGATTGAATTGTTGTTCCTTCTAGGATTCTACTTTGAAAATAAATAACCTGTAGCTGTGAACTAAATTAAATTATATTAAACCTAGCATTCAGTGCAGTATTACAGATGTATTAATACATCTCTTCCTGTATTTTGATGGCAAGGATACTGGATTCCGACTGGACTCACTACACACCATCCTTCAACAGGAAGTCCTGCTCCAAGAGGATGTGGAGCTAATTGAGCTACTTGATCCCAGCATCCTGTCCGCAGGGCACCCTCAACAGGAAGATGGACACCTTCCAGCACTCCGCACCCTGGCAACCCCGAATGTTTGGTACTGTCCGGAAACTTTTCTCTTTTGACTGCTTACATGTAGACTGTTAGCAGAAGAAATCCGCCATAGTGTTCTCTATTGTAAAGGCCTTATGAACATTCCATATGTTTAGAATTACAACAAATGTCGTGATATGCCAGAGAGTCAAAACAAAGTAAAACCAAAGTGCTAGAAAAAATTACCGTGTATTTCCAACTCAGCGAAATTAGTTGTGAGCTTAGCAATTCAACTATCAGGGATAAATGTACAGTAATGCAGTGTACCTGCCAGCCCTAGCCAGATGGCATCATAGCTGTGTACAGAGACACTAAGGGTTGAGACATGGAGATAAAGCATCACTTACTGCTATGTTGGCTGAGAAGAGATCACATCTGATAACATAACTAATGATTTGAACTATTCCAAAGCTTACTTGAGGAGTTGAGGCAGGAGGATCACAGGTTCCCAGGAGTTAGGGTCCAGCCTGGGCAATATAGCAAAGACCTTGTCTCAAAAGAAAAAAAGAAACAGTCAAACAAAAACAATCTTGAAACCTTTCAGCTACTGAAAATATTTGGGTCTAATGTAAAAGTCCTAGTTCATAATGTGTCTTAAAATAGTTTTTTCAAAAAGGAAAAGATAAATACTAAAAGATTTTCTGTATGTCCATATGTGTGGGAATCATTGATGCCTTTCTCCTGTTTGTTTGTCATGTAAGACAGAGAAGGGAAGAATGAATCAGGGAATGTACAAAGTCACTGCCCATATTGTTCACATTACACAGTGTTAACCGTCCTGTGTTCTGTTCACGTTACACAAGTGTTAACCATCCTGTGTTCTGAATCTCTTTCCTGTCACATTGTAACGGGTACCCAAGTGTGTTTCCCAGCCAGCAGTCACTGAAATACCATCATGAGAAAATAAAACATTTTTCTCTTTAAAAATAGAAGAATTTGCCTGGCACCGTGGTGTGTACCTAGAGTCCCACAAGTGTCCTTATAATCTAGGCTACTAAAAGACTTGCTTGAGCCCAGGAGTTCAAGGCCAGCCTGGACAACACAGTGAAGACCTTGTCTCTAAAAGACCCACAAAAATAGATATTTCTGTGCATATTATAAATCCGTATATAAACGAATTGAACCATAGATGTTAAGCATTTAGAGGGCTGGAGACTTAGCATTTGCTAAATGTTTGCCATGCAAGCACGAGGACCCGAGTTCAATCCCAGAACCCGCCACGTTTTTTAAAAAGCTCAGCGTGGTAGCATGTGCTTGTAATACCAGTGCTGGGGAAGCAGAGACAGGCAGCTTCCTGGGGCTCACTAGCTAGCCAGCCTAACCTATTTGGAAAGATCAAAAAAAGAAAACAAAATGGGCCGGTTGTGATGGTGCACGCCTATAATCCAAGCCCTCGGGAGGGAGATGCAGGTGGATCTCTGAGTTTGAGGCCAGCCTGGTCTATATAGCAAGTAGCGGGACAGCCAGGGCTACACAGACTCTGTCTCACAAAAATAAACAGTGACACCAACAATAAAAAACAAGGTGGTTGGCACCCGAGAAATGACACTTACAGTTGACCTCTGGCCTCCCAAGCATACACACATGCACATGCATGTACACACACATGGGCACACACAGATTTCCATAAAGGGGACCAGCTGAGCAATTAGATTTTGTAAATGCTTTTAGAGTTTGCTGTTGTCTTAATTACTGTTCTATTGCTGTGAGTAGACACCATGACCAAGGCAACATAAAAGAAAGCATTTCCTTGGGGGCTGGCTTACAGTTTTAGAAGGTTAGTCCATGTTGTCATGGCAGGAAGCAGACAGGCATAGCTCTGGAGGAGCAGTTGAGAGCTTTACATCCTAATCCATGGGCAGCAGGCAGAGAGAAACCTCAAAGCCCACCTCCAGTGACACACCTCCTCCAACAAGGCCACACCTCCTAATCCTTCTCAGACAGCTCCACTCCCTAGTGACTAAGTATTCAAACATATGAGCCTGTGGGGGCCATTCTCATTCAAACTACTACAGTTGTTAATATGTAAAAGTAAATGATGCGATTTTAACTTATGACTTTACTAAAAGGAATGAATTCTGGAAGAAGTTAGGGCTAACAATTATTAAGAATCATTCTCCAAGCTGGGAGATGGCTCAGTGGTGAAGCGCTTACCACAGCAGCATTAGTGCCTGAATTCAGATCCCTGACGCCCACATCAAGTCTGAAAGTCTGGTGTGGTGGCCACACGCAGGTGGACAGAAGGAGACCCAGAGGCCTTGGTGGCCAGATGGTGTAGTCAAAGTGATGAGCTTCTCTGAAAGACCCTGTTTCAAAGAGTAAGGTGGAAAGTGATAGCCCATGCAGCACATAAAGAACGTTCTCACATGACGTTCTCAGTATGACTGTAACTCCCAAGTGTGGCCGATGCCAGCTGGGTTCACAGGTGCTCAGATGCATTCGCCTGTATTCTGTCCTATGTATACACATCTCACCAAAGGTGTCATTGCTTAGTTGACCCACATAAAAATTTTATGCATACTTTTAATACCATTAATGTAGTACAGAAGTGCACAGCTTTTCTACTTTGTGATCTATGGCAAAAATGTTTGTTCAAGTTAGTGATGATTATTAATTTAGATGACCATTCAGTTACCAACTATGTTTTATTGTTGTTGTTTTGACTTTGATCTTTTGAGATAAGGGTTTATTTTGTAGCATATATATATAATATATCTCCATATCCAGCCTCCTAAGTGCTTGGATCGTAGGCATGCACCATCATGCCTATAAGTAAAGTGTAGAATAGCTTCTGTGTAGACTATGTTTTTGTGCAAATGGCTTTGGGCAAAACAAACTCAAACTATCTCTGAGACACTATTTTTTCCTTTTAAATATAGCCTATAAAATTGAGGTTTTTAATATAACTTACATATTAAATACCATACTTCCTAAAACAGTTGTAAAAGACACTTCTTACCAATGTCCTTTTCCTAAATTCACCAGCTCAGATTTTATTACCTAGGCAACATTATCTAACATGCTGGATATTTAAAACTATTCCACATCACCCTGTTGTATATCACATTTTTAAAGTATTGCCTCCTAAAGAAGCTAGAGTTTTGTTTTAATGAACTGAAACTGGCCCTTGTTTTTCCTGACTCCAGTGACTGCCCTCTCTCTCCTGTCTGATGGCTCTTTTCCTTGGGTTCTGTGTTCACAGGGATGTCTCCATGCTCCTTGCCTTCATCAGCTTGCTCATTATGCTTCCCACTTGGTGGATTGTGTCTTCCTGGATGGTATGGGGAATAATTCTATTTCTTTACTTGATCATGCGAGCTTTGAAATTATGGAGGACAGCCAAGCTGCAAATGACTCTGAAAAAATATAGGGTCCGTTTGGAAGATATGGCAGCAAATAGCCGAGCCTTCACCAACCTTGTGAGAAAATCTCTACGTCTTATCCAAGAAACGGAAGTCATTTCCAGGGGATTTACTCTGTGAGTTCATTTCTCACTTTATTTTTTTAAATGATTCTGTTCTGCTATTTACTTGAAGGAGAATATCACGTTTTTATTTCTGAGTTACAGTTGTGGCAGGGGAAGTCCACGTAGCCTATTAATGAAGGGTAAAGTCGTTACATGCTAGATGGGTGTATAGTAGGGCTTTGCTTATCTACTTGGATTCATGTTTTGTGAAAACTGTTTTGACAATCATAGTTGCTTTGGCCTATGACTGTGTGACTGGATGAGACAGTGGCAGTGGTTAACACTGAATGCATGTGCAGTGGTTACTCAATAAATGTTTGCTCCTTTATTCCCTGTCGGAAGACCTCATTGCCCAGTTTAGGTGGTAGATGTAGCTGGTGTGATTTCACTTTAAAATCTAGATATATATTAATAACACTCCCTGGGTAACCATTAGCAGCTGCTGTAGCACCAGCACTTTTAAAATATCATGCTAATAATGATGTTGCATGCTCCCATGGGAAACGAAATGGTTAGCAGTCTAGCTGTCAACATTTATATTCCAGGACATGCTAGATACTTACTAAAGGGAGAACGCAGGGCTAGGGTGGTGGCTCAGCAGGTAAGAACATCTGTGCAAGCGTAAGGACTTGAGTTCATATCCCCAGCACCTGTGTTAGGAACCAGGCATGGCCATGTGATGTAGCTGTAACCCCAGAGCTGTAGGGGAGTGGGGACAGAAGCATTGCTGAGGCTTACTGGCTGCCAGCCTAGCTCTAGACTTAATGATAGAACCTGTCTCAAGAGAATAAAGTGGTTAATGAAAAAGCAGGACACCTGGCCTCCTGAGTACACTGGCATTGATATCTACATAGATATTTGCATACACCACATACCACACACACAGGGCAGGGGCATTGCACTCACTGGGGACCTGTAGTCAGAAGTTTTCCTGTGTCCTGCCCAGTCCCGCAGCCACTCAGACCCAAATAAACACACACATAATATTATTTTTAAACTGTGGCCATGGCAGGCTTCTTGTTATATAGTTCTTATATCTTAAATTAACCCATTTCTATAAATCTATACTTTGCCATGTGGCTTGTGGCTTACCAGTATCTTTACATCTTACCTCTTATGGCAGTGCCTGGCAACGTCTCCTCTGCTCTGTCTTTCTCCTCTCTCTAGTTGGAATGTCCTGCCTAACTTTATGCCTCACCATTGGCCAAACAGCTTTATTCATCAACCAATCAGAGCAACACATATTCACAACATCCAGAAAGACATTCCCATCAAGGACCAGCTATGTTCCATATGCTGTGCTAATCATTTTCACATACAACTGAAGGTGTTCACAGAGCAGTTATTCAGATCTGTCTCATCTGACTTCAGAAGCCCATTTCCAGTATACTAGGCTGCCTACTAAATGTCCACAGAAGGCAGTGAGACTGTGGTACATACTTTTTAAAGTTTCAGTTAGCACATATTATACAGTGAGTTTCACTGTGACGTTTTCATACACGTCCGTAATGTATTCAATCATATTGACATCCCATCACCTCTCTTGTCCCCTGCCCACTATGTAACATTTTTCCATTGCCGTTTATAGTTGGCAAAAATAAGTACGCAGCGAACAATAATTGCTTTTAATTAGTTGAGGCTGGAAGATGTAAACATCAGGCGGGAGATGCCTCTTGTAGTCTCTGCATCATTCTCTGCTTTGCTCTGGATCAGTCCTTTGTCTTGCCCTAAAAGCTCTATCTAGAAAGTCGTGGGGCAGAGACCCGGAGGAATCTGTAGTCATGTGCTCTTCACACTCTGCTCTTTGAATAATCCTGAGAGTATAGATGACATGGAAGAGTCTTATGCCCTCTACTGCTCAGTGCAAAGCATGACAGTCCTGTGTGTGTTGATTTTGTCCTTCCGTTAGGTTAGGTCCAATTCTTACCAGTAGATAGCAAATTTTGAGTTGTTTGCCAAATTTTAGAAGTAAAAAAAGTCACAAATAAGTAATATCTCCTTTTCATTGTTGACATACACAGCGTTTTATTGAGAGGCCTGAGGGATGAGTGGCTATGCGCCCAACCAGTGCTTAGCCATGTGTACAAGGTGCAGTGACTCTTGTCAGTTTTCTGACTTTTACCCATATCCATGGAATTGACATGCAAAGGTAAAGTGGGCCATTGAGCATGATTCACCCCCTGGTGATGCTTTTGTACCATCCAGGTGGCAGGTGGGTAAGGAGAAGTGTTGGAAAAAGTCATTTCATTGTTTCTGTCTAGCTGGACACTGGGCTGAAAAGTCCCAAGGGACAATAAACCTTGCCTTGCGGTCTTAGAAATATGTCAGTCTGCAAAATGGAGTCAGCAAAGCACAAGCCCTAATGCTTCACGCTGAAATTGGGAGTGGTTTGTTCCTGCCTCACTGTTTCCTTCTGGCAGATTATCTAACCTTGCTTTTCCTGTGTTCCCTTACTTAAGGTTAAGTCCGTCCATCTTTGTCCATAGACTTTACATTGTAGACACTGTGGTCCAATGCCTGTTTTATAGATGTGTGCTATTATGAGGAAGGTTTACAGGTGCTGACATGTTGTCTTGCTGTCGGAGGAGGTTACTGATAGTAGAAACTGAAGCACCTAACCGTGCTTACTCTTGGTCATGAAGCAACACATTCCATGTCGTTGTTGCAAATACTTTCCGTGGGCCTAAGGAAAGCCATGAAATGTGGGAGCATGAGCGCAGCTGGCCGCCACATAGTAACCCTCACTTTGCCTTTCTGCTTGCGTTCCCCTGCTGGCCACTGGTCCTGGTGCCTTTCTGCCTCTCCTACTTCATTGTGAGTAGGTAAGTGCCAGTGGCAGCAGGTGGGTAAGTAACTGTGCCCTGCTTTTGTGAATGTACAGAATGTATTTATATGTAGTCATTCATTGCTCTGTACATGTGCCCAAAGACGTGATTAGTGAACATAATGTAAATGCATATTAAGCGTGAGAAAGTATTGATAATTCAGACAACCTGTTAATACTGCTTTTGAAACCTGTAAAGTACTTCTACTGTGGTGTATTTTATCAGGTAGAATATCTTTATATAGAAAGCCATAAATTCTTGCTGAAATATTCCTCATCTCTATTCTGTCTCAATTAAAATTCATGTTCTCTATATTTGACTAAATATTCTGTGAGATTTTAGATTTTCAGTCCTTTTTGTGTATTTTGGTGGCTTTATGTGTATCAAGAAAAAGGAGGTGATAGTTGGTTTCAAATACTTATAATAATTTTAAGAAAGAAATTTTTTTCTAAGTTTAATAGAATTGTGGATTTAGGAAACACAAACTTTAGGACACCTGTACAGTTGTATCACATTTTACTTTTCAAGTTTGCTTGACAGGGTCAGTGCTGCTTGCTCATTTAATAAAGCTGGACAGCATCCCAGCCAGCATCTCATCGGCCTGCGGAAAGCCGTCTACAGAACTGTCAGAGCCAACTTTCAAGCCGCAAGGCTAGCCACCCTGTACATGCTGAAAAAATATCCTTTTCTGTCTCTGTGCGAGGCTAACAGTGTTTCCGAAGCCCCGAATTGGGTGTTACAGTTGCATCCTGAGATGTGAACTATAAATTGAGATTGCCTGTTTCAGATCTAATGCCTCTCTTCACTTCTGTTTCAACACTGAAAGTGTGCTGCAGGGGGGTGACAGTGACAGACGGGAAGAGATTCTTGGGTGGATCATTACAACACGGGGAAGTTCTCCAAGTCTTTCTCTTCACTGGTCCAAAGCAAGAGGTCAAAGAGTTGGCTGTGTTAGCTGAGACGTTTTAAGAAAATGAGTGCACGTGACAAATTTGCGTCGTGACCTGGTGATAACCTGGCCACAGACTCTAGAGCCGGATGTCCTGAGTTCAGATTGTGGCTCTCTCATTCCTTACTGCATAGGGACTCACTTAAGCTAGTGTTTTTAACCTCTCTCTGCTTCCCTGTCATCTTTAAAATGGCAGCATTTCCATGATTAATAAACTAAGATTCCTAAGTTTGTTAAATTATGAGTAAATGGCAGGCTGAAAAGTACTCTTGACCTTCAGTGTGCTGGGTCCTGGGGAAGATAATGTTTTGTGCTTACATACGCCTTATGTGCTATCACTACTTGCTTTACACAAATCTTCCTGGGTATATTTTCCTATCTCTACTTCATGAAAACCAAAAACAGAAGTTACTTATAATTTAAACCATATAGTAAATATATATGTAAATATGTACTATATAGAGCTACTCTGTCCGGCCTTTTTGGAAATGAATAGAAAACAATTTAACTCTCATCAAGAACTTGCCCATCTACTTCTCCCACTGCTTAAAATGCCTGCCAGCTATGTGTCAAATACTTCCAGGTATTAAAGAGACAGAGTAAAAACATGAACTACCACTTCTGAGGACCTTTGAGTGTGATCAGTAGATAAACCAGCATTCATAATACAGTATAAATGCTCAGGGTGTCTTCCCACCTCCTAGGACAGTGAACGTGACTTACGGGATTAAAGAAGGCTTTCACATGAATTGGCTCTCAAAGAATGAATAGAAGTTGATCGTGAGAATATGAGGCTGCATTCCACATAACAAGAAGCAAAAGGATATGGAAAGAGCCAGGCGTGGTGGTGCATGTCTTTAATCCCAGCAGAGGTGGAGGCAGGTGAATCTCTAAGTTCAAGGTCAGCCTGATCTACAGAGTGAGTTCCAATACAGCTGCACCTACACAGAGAAACACTGTCTTGAAAAAACCAAAAACCAAAACCAACAAACAAAAAGTATATGGGAAGAACAGAGATTTGAGAGTGGCTTGTGAACTCCCAAGTAGCCAGTCCTTCAGTGAGTGTTTCTTGAACATAAACACAGTGCTACACAATGTGCTGGTCACTAGCCATACATTGTTAAGTGCATAGATACAGTCTCTACCTCGTAGAGCATAGACTTAGAATAGGGAAAATGAGGGAAATTGCCTGCACCCGTGAAGTTTTCTCAATACTGAGGACCGTGCAGTGAACAAGGGAAATGACCATTCAATGAAGCTTACTTTCTAATGGATGAGATAATAAAAAATGAGCAGTTAAGATTTGCAAATATAATTACTGTAAAAGAGAAAGT